>JAVFBW010184173.1:0-10555 GCA_034783835.1 Mopalia ciliata
TATCGCGATACAGGGCTATAAAATATCGTATCGTCGGCAAAGATATCGCGATACATCGGTGTATCGTTACATCCCTAACACTTATTTAATGGCAGTTAATAATTTCATTGAAAAAACAACATAACCCATGCTTTTTTGATGAGGAGGTTTTCCTGTCTTTAATTCATGAAAAGTAGTTCACCATTTTCTGAAGAAAAAAAATCCTGATCGTTATTTTTTCCTTCTTTTTTTGCCTGAAATTTTTGGCTAGGTAGGGTTACGCGAAACAAATACATTATTATGGATGGCCCTATGGTTGTGTTCACCTTTTTAATATACACCCCTATAATATAAGTGAAATACCGTTACGCATTGCGTTAAATACCAATCAATTAATCCGTTAACCTTTCAACTTCCCAGTATAAAGTCTTTACACTGAACTTTGAAAAAATTTATTTAAAACTTTCACAGTGCTACTAGGACAAACAGCTCTAGGGTAAAAACAGAGCATTTTGGTGTGCACCCTCATCTTTTACAGAAGCTCCTGGTTTGTTTACATCCATTAACAGAAACCGGAGACAGATGAACTTTACCATGTAACCTTTCCGACCCCTGACCTCTGAGGTCATAGGTCAGATAGTGACCTGACATTTACAAACTACAGAGATTGATTGCAATATCCTGATCATTCAAAGTTAAAAATCGATTTTAAACTATTAAAAATCAAATTTAATTCAGATTGCTGGAAATAACAAAAACAGTTAATTTTCAAAGTGTCTAACTTATACTGGTGAAAAGTTTTAGAAATATGGAATATTGAAATGTGAGAAAGTTCAGAGAAAATTAGGGTATTTATGGTTTTGGTGGTTTGAAGGGCTGAAGCCACCTTGTAGTTACAGAAAGACCAGTGGGCCAGCTGGCTTTCTCTCTGACTCCCTGTCCCAGCTTACTTACTAAATGCCCAGTTATTATATGTTACATGTGAGCACTATATTTTGGTGCCTGGTATACAGGGTACCAGCAGCCTGTTGTTGATTTGGTGTTCCTCCGTATGGATGTTTTCTGAGTCCAGAATATTCAGATGGTTTATAGTGGATAGTGGATGTCATGATAGGGAAGAAGATTAAAAGCTAACTTTAAACACAAGGTAAGACCATCTATCAGTTCTTCTTCAATCTTTTGGATATTTCTTTCATCTCCTTGATATTTCTTCTTCCATCTCTCAGATATTTCTTCCATCTCGTGGATATTTCTTCCATCTCTCGGATATTTCTTCCATCTCTCAGATCTTTCTTCCATCTCATGGATATTTCTTCCATCTCTCAGATATTTCTTCAATCTCGTGGATATTTCTTCCATCTCTTGGATATTTCTCCCATCTCGTGGATATTTCTTCCATCTCGTGGATATTTCTTCCATTTCTCAGATATTTCTTCCATCTCTCAGATATTTCCTCCATCTCTCAGATATTTCCTCCATCTCTCGGATATTTCTTCCATCTCTCAGACCTTTCTTCCATCTCCCGGATATTTCTCCCATCTCTCAGATATTTCCTCCATCTCTCGGATATTTCTTCCCTGTCTTTGCACAGGTAATATCATATATTATTTTACCTCAGCACCTTCTGTATATACGTATTTATTATAGAGAACAAACATTTGCTTTCCTCTACCGTGATTTTAACTCCTGTACATGTATCACTGGGTAAGAATTCGAGACTCACTTTGCCATGAGCCTATGTAGCTCAGTCGGTAGATTATTGGGCCTGTAACCCAAAGGTCCCGGGTTCGGATACCAGTGGAGGCAAGCAAATATTTCTCTCTTCATTTGTTTAAAATATATAAACATTGTGTTTTGTATATTCCTGTAAATCAGTCAAATGTGGACAAAATTTGACTGCATGGACAATTTTCACAATTTGTCTTGCAATTACAGTTACATGTAGCAGTAATTGCATTCAGAGAGGTATACATGTGGAGAATATCTTCTTTAGCAGTAACAAATGAAAAACAAGTAACATATACTTTGAGAAGTTTTTGTTTAATAGTTGTCAGTTATCCTTTGCTTGTTAGTTGGTTTTGATGGCTTGAATTTTACTTTTCTTGGTCAAAGTTTCAATTAACTCTCAATTTAATGTCATTAAATTGAGGAATTGAAAGCAAAAACATCAACAATTTTTCATATTAAAATAAATTATTTTTCTGAACTTGTAACTGGTTTGAATAAGAATGTGTAAGCCCAAACTTGAAAAAAAAAAAAAAAACGCTAACTTTTCTTGTTGATATGGGCACTTGGCTAGCTAAGCTTATCACAACTGACAGTGGAATTACCCTTACCTCAAGTAGTGAACACCAGTGGTTGTAGATTGTTACAGAAGCTCTATCTCTCAGCTGATATACATACAGTATTAACTTACCAGCTTTGGCTTCCATTAGAAGGGACTGGAAAGGATACATTGGTTATCATTAAGATGGAGGGGTCTTATACCTCCTTCCCCTCCCCACAACACCACCACTGTCAGTCCTGGTGGATTTCACACGGTAGAGCAACGGGTTTACATCTTCATTAGCAGAGTCTTTCTTAAAATTTGCAGAGTGTACTAAAATAGTTCTTGATGTGAATTGAGTGCTATTTTTCAAAGATTGCTTCATATATCAATGCTTTGAATCATGTGTATTTTTTATCGATATTGGTTTATAGGCTGTGTGGTTTATCCTTAAATTAATTAAAATTGATTTGATGTTCTTATGTCATTCTACTTTCATCTTCTAAATTTTGTCAAACGTACAGTATTAAAGAAAGTTTTGATGTGTGGTAACTGCACTAATTGCGTTAAGAGATCAGGTTACTGTAGTGACAGGCTGGATGTATTAAAATTATATGTTGGTTCGGGGTAGGACCTGGAGTTTCTTGTGACCTGATCCAGTGTAAGCTTAAGGACTACACAGAGTTGTTGCGATGTCTAGCACTCTGGATTTACTCACCATTTCTTCTTACATAATTCGGTCCTGATTTGTGCTTTATGTTGTCAGTGTTACATGACCGTGGCTGGCTTTACGGTTTTATCCGATTGCCTGAAATGGTTGCCTTAGTCGTCTGAGAGGTAAAGGGGGTCTGAGAGGTAAAGGGTGATGTGAAGCCTATGTGTTTGTGATGATCTTAGTACTATGTACCGATTGAGCTGTCACGCCATCACGTGAATATAATAACCTTAAGAGTACAGGGTTAAAGCCCAATCAAACTATTGCCTATATTAGGGGGGACCTCGGTTATATCGTTAACATGATTACGCCTTTAATATTCACATATAAATAAAAATTCGGCTCTATACTGTATCACAAAAACATACATAGAGGCTCATCAAAAGAAACTTTCCTGCACAAGAATTTCTCCCAGGGTAGGCAGATCTGGGATGAGGAAACAAATAGATAATATCAGACCTTCTTCTGAAATTCGCTGTAGCCCCAGGTCTGCCAAAACTAAGACAAATACTTTACATTTATCAAAGGGATAAATTTACCTATGGCAGAAGTTTTGGTCTACATGCATTAACCGAGATAATGAAAGACATGTTCAATATACATGTATTTATAGTAGAGTTTATCTTTTCTCAACTTGATATATTCTCAGAGAATTCTTTGTGCTGTGAATCTGCCAGTGAGAAAAACCTGCTCAACTTGTTTGAGTGGACAGTTGTTTATACAAGAACTGTTAAACCTTGGGATGATGGATACTTTGGAGTTAAGCAAGGATACCCTTTCTCAGCTTGCCTTGATGTTATTATATATGTAAAACAAAAAGTCCTGCTCACAGGACCAGCTCAAGACAGCAGTTGTTTATATTGGAACTGTGATAGCAGATAATGATGAATGCTTTGGATTAAGGCAAGGTTACCTTTTCTGTCCGCTTTTATTTTCTTTGTTTTATAGCATTTAATTAAAATTGGCTTAGTGCAGGACATGTTTATGTTGACAGCTGTTTATAGAAGAGGTGTTAAGCTGTTTGGGTATAGATTCTGTATGAGTGTACCAAGGAGATTTAAAAGCTCAACAATTATGCTATTGCTATGAGATTTTCTTTTATTTGCTTTATAGATAGGAAATATGGATGGATGTTATTCAGTTAATTGCTGCAAACACAATTTTGTTAACTAAAATAAAATATCTATTTCCAAACAGAAAACCCCAAAAAGTTAACTTTTTAACTTAACTATGTTTGTCGCTATAGTATAAGGGAAATACCCTAAAGCCCAGCATGAAACACATATCAGTCAGTCAATTTGAAATTGAGATAGTTTAAGACTTCATGATTTGTTTCCCTGTTGATCATAGACGAAAAGACAACTAATAGCTGATATGCTTTTGATTTCTTTGTATTGTGCCTTGTGATTGTCTTGTTTTTGTCTTTGTTTGTTGCCAGCTGTATTGAGAACAGTTTTCTTTACCAATTGGGCTGGCACACTGTCACAACCAAGTTAACACAGATAAAAGCACTGTTTGGTAAACTCAGCTGGCCAGAGCACTGAGAGTAATTTATATATTGACCAGTTAAGGGGTCAGGATAGGGATTAGACTTTATACTGGTCAATAACATTCCAGACTTTGCCCAGATAATATTTCTCATCAACGCATTTCTGACACTATAGTTCTTTGTATAAAGGATATTATTACTTGCCAGGACAATAAGTTATTAATGCCATGGAATATAGTTATATCTTTCAAAATAAAATGTATGTCCCCAGCCTTGTACTCTTGCTATTATGGCTATATACAAATACACTAAATCACCTCCAATTTCCTCCATGACACATCCCAACTTTTTGGCTTGTTGTAACAATATTACAGCATGTATTGGAACAAATTTACGTTTTCCGAGTGAAAAAATGTTGATGCTTTTTAACTGAAAAAATTCAGCTTCTGGCTCTCGGAAACAATTTCCAAGTCTTTCAAGTAGCTTCCACAATAGTCCTTTTACGGAGAGATTTGAGATGAATTAGGGTACTTTCGTTATAGCCTCTGACAAAATAAGGCACATCACAAAAAGATAACCCTATTCCCCCTTTTCTTCGAAAGCACGGATTTAAGGAAGCTCCATCCCATCACCCTTAACTCAGCCCTATTAGTTTTCGTGATCTGTTTTAGGTAAAGTGTTTGATCTTGGCCATTTAACATTCATGAGTATTGACTGTTACCGCTTATAAGGGCAGTCATGATTACAATGTGTGACCGCATTCCTGCATTCTCTGTCCAAGTTTACTTAACACACCACCATAGGGCACAAGGTGAAGTGTATGTAAACCTCTAAGGACAGTGTCCATTGTTGAAAACGAAGATGACTGAAGTAAGGCACCTAAATTCATTAGAGGGAGATGGATAAAAAATTTGTTGAAATTAACAGAACTTGTGGAAAAGGAATTTTTACAAATGCGTTAAGTTAGAAGTATGCTTGATTATATCTTTTCATACCTATAAATAAAAATAACACAGATTGCTGTATTTCTACCTTTAATCAAAATGAGTCAAATATTTAGGGTATATAAATAGTGTCAATTTCTGGGGTCAGTTCCCATTGTGTCAATGATGGAGTATTTGTTTGAAGATTCCAGGTGACAATGGTCAGTAAAGGGGACATGTTAATCTGGATCAAATACTTTACCTGACACTTTACCTGTTTACTCACCCACTACACTTGTCCTACTCAACAGGTACATTCTGCTGTAATTGTTTATAGAAGGCAAAAAAAAAACTGGTTAAGTTTTGTTTTTTTTTCGACAAAAATTCTGAAGATTTGACGTTTTATTTCTTAAGAGCCTAACACATGATTCGGGATGAAAGGATACATCATTGAAAAGGTAACGTGATGCAGATAATTTGTTTCCTTGTAACTGGCAGTCTCTGGTACCTGTTCAATAGTTTCTTGGTTTTTTGATATGATGTATCTGTATTTGAAGTTATTACAATATTAAATTTTAACAATTTTTTTAATTCTGTGCCACAGCTCTTCAAACAGTTTCTTTTCAATACATTTCACCACAAAATCAACAACAAAAATATATAAATCATGCATTTGTATTTAATTTACTGGTTCTGTTCTGGAATTACTGGAATTGGAAGAGGTACTGTAGTTGTTTATACACAAATATTTCAAACTGCAATTTTAGCCTTGTGTTTGGCACTTTTAAATATCTGACTGTTTGAAATATCTGACCTTTAATATTAACATGAAAGAAACATTTGCCCTCAATGTTTTGGGCACCAAACCCCTGGGGCACAAATAACTGACTAATACTCATGGGTGGTCATTCAAGGAAACCTTATCATCTTAAAGTCTGTGGTGACAACCAAAACTACACTCACTGATGTGTGTGACCCTTTTGGACTTGTAACAGATATTCTCAATTTACTGAAATTTTGAGAAATTTTTATCACTGTATACAAGCTTGATACTCAAATTAATATTTTATGAAAACTTTAAATGAAAATCCAACAAACATTCTTAGAAACATTAGCTATTATGGCAGAACAGCATACCTAAAAGACTTCCTGTTTTGGAATATTTGTTATCCTGTTGGCCTTGAAGTAGTTTCAATTAACATGTCACAAAATTATGTTTACAAACAGAATGTATATTTTAAACATTAAATTGTTTACCTTTTCCACAGTTTGTTGACATATAATTGGTAAAACTATAGTAACAACTCAGAGAAAAGATAATGACTTAATTTTGACTCAACAGTTTGGTTTATTGGTCAAAGCATTCCAAGTTGTTACTTTACTTTTGGTCAGTCCGTCATGTAAGATGACATGAATTTCAGTGTCAGGTTTAGGGTTAGTGTTAAGGTTAGGTTTAGGTTTAGTTTAGGGGTTATGTTTTGTCTTTTCCTTTTGATTTAGTATGAAGGTTAAATTTAGGGTAAGGTTTAGGGTTAGTATTAACCCTAACCCAGAATTAAAATAGGCCATACTTTCTACTTTTCTACTTTTCATTGGTAGCTGTTATAATTGGTAAAAGAATATGACCTTTGATATTGACCTGACAGAATTGACCCAATTCTCTAGACACTGTCCACCTGGGGTATCAAGACTAACTAAACCCCTGGAGGACCCAGTATAGGCGCCTCTTTTATCTTAAACCTCTGTAGTGATATGGGTAAATACAATAATTGGATGGAAGAATTGAGCATCTTGAAAAGTTTGTGAATATTCAAATAATTATGTGGACATTTGTTGTATGGTGCCAATGTTTTAAATTTTGTGCTCCATGAGCTATGGTTTAGTAATTGATAAATAAGAAAACATACAATCTTTCTGATACAGTAGCGTCAACTGTGACCAAGAAAATTTTCACACATCTTTGATATATTTTTCAGTCAGCTGTAACCTTTTTGAATATCCACATGTGGTTCAAACCAGAATTAATTTATATTTCAAGTCTCCCTTATCACTTTGCAAATTTGACAGATCCAACTGAGGAGCATATCTGACCTTTAATCTTAAGGGCAGATATGATCCCTTGTTGTGGGCACCATCCCCATGGGGTATCTAGACTTTTAAAACTCTGTGTGGCCCATCAAAGAAACTTATATTATTGTAAGCCCCTATGGACACTCTGGGGAGTTTCCTGGAGAGTTTTGAAGGGGTCGTATCCAAAATTTATCCCATACCGATCAGGGTTTGATTTTTAACACTGATATCACAAAATAAAACTATATTGCCATTGATTTTTGGTCTCATGCACAGTATAAGGAATCAAATTGGCTCGAGAAACCTTTCTGCCAAATTTGTGTTGTTTTTTTGCACTTGGAATTATTCTGAAGTTTTGTGAACTTTGAGGATTTTAAATCCTTCACACTATGACTTTACAAAGCAACAAGGAGTTTATTTTGTCCATGTTTCCCCAAGGGCACCTCATCGCTCCACAGGGCATTATAACAAGGACGCCAGTCTCTTCACCCTTAGGGATTATGTTTCCAGTGGCACCACACTGAACAAACAGCCTCTATCTTAGCATAAAATTGGCTATGGTTAACCAAGACATACCAATTTAATCAAGGCTGGTGGAGGGAAGCATTTCATAGTAGTCCCTAGTGGATATATGGTAATGTTTTCTGAAGACTCAATGTATTAGAGTCCGGGACTGAGGTTTCCTCAAATTTAAAACATAATTAAAATATTTTGTTGAAGTAGTTGTCCCCAGTGGATATATATCAATGTTTTCTGTATGAGACTGTATGAAATTTAGGGACGAGAGTTAGGGTGAGATTATAATTTAATACAATATTTACACATTTTATTAAAGAATGCTTAATGAACTTATGACTGACCAAACTTGCCTCTCTCTCTCTCTCTAACCATTGGGGCCTGCGGCGTCGCCGGCATGGCTTAGCGTTAGAGCATGTGCGCTTAACAATCCTGCTTTGATGTACTGTTCATCGAATCGACTCTGCCTGTCAACCATCAGGTATACGAGCGAGGTACATAATTAAAACATTTTAACAAACAACAGACAGTACTCTGTCTTATTATAAAAATTAGGGTATAGGTAGCCTGGCAAGACTAGCAAGTCAGTCAAAGAAATGCTAATGTATTGAAGCTCTTGGTTTAGTTCCATATGGAAACATTTAATGTGCAATGTTTTTTAAGGCAGTTTGTCAATTATGAACATTTCTTAAAATTAAAAATCTAATACAGAATCAGAAAATTTTGTTAAAGACCTGTTAGTTTATATTAATTCATGACACTAAATATCTGTTCAGCTAATTATATGCATATTAACTTTTTTATATATTAACGAGCTTTTAACTTAAGGTTGCGTTAAACATCATAACTCTATACTGAATAGCTTGTTTGTCCTAAAATTTTGGGTAAATGTCACATGACATGAGAGGAGAAGGATATTATCTGTTCAGCTAATTATACACATATTAATTACTCTAACAAATTTTATACAGACATGTATACTAATTAATTCCTACATGTATCAGCGACAGCTTCTGTAATTAAATATACTGAGGGAATTTTTCTGAAATCTTACACACAGTTTAACTGACCAGAAAGGAAAAGATCATTAAAAGAATATGGAAATCTGTGCATATTAATTTGGCAAATTAAACGATAGTGTTTTAGAGGAATTAGTGTCCGACTTGCGTAAAGCATTATATTTCCATATTGAATAGCCCAATTATCCTTAAATTTTGGGCAAATGTCACACAACATGAGAGGAGAGGGATATTATCTGTTCAGCTAATTCCGTGCATATTAATTACTCTAACGAGCCTTATGTAGACATATTAAATCATTTTTAATATCATTTATAATCAATCCAAAAACAATAATAAGTGTGTTTTCATTTGATATGGCAGAGGGTTGCGAGGGGGCTTTCTGTTGCCCAAGTGCTCTCTAAGCTAAGGGGGCCCATGGCAGTGGCTTAGTTGTAGAGAGTGCGCTTCTTAAACTGAACCTGCTTCGATTTAACCGTTCACGGGATCGAGTCCGCCTGTCGACCATAAGGGATATGAGCGAGTCACATGTTGTGGCTCCGGCAATGACGGGGGTGGTTTTTACCGGGTTTCCTCTGGTTTTCCATTGTTATAAGGATGTGTACAGAGTGAAGTGGACAATACATCGTCATATAAGTGAAATACCCTTGACTACGACGTTAAACAACAGTCAAACAAACAAACAAACAAAACTTTAAGCTTAGAGGTAACATGAAGCTAATCTGTTTGTTATGTTGTTGTATGGAGTCCTGTGATTGTCCTGCTTTGGTCCTGTCTTGTCTCTGTTGTTGCCAGTATTGTTGAGTGTGGTTTTGTTTGTCCATTGTGAGTGAAATAACATTAAGTATGGCGTAAAACCCCAATCAAACAAACAAACAATTTGATATGAATGTGAGAGCACAAGAACTGCTCTGTAAATAATGGGTTTGTCAGCACAGCTGTTTTTTATGTGAGACACTAATTTTTAAGTAATTACCTCTTTGCACTACATTCCTGTAACCTAACTCTCTTTGTTTATCATTCTGTGGCAGACAAGTGGAGTCTGGTGGCTTTACGCAATGGCAAAGGCTTCTACTTTGACAACAACAACAACAGGAAAACAAAATATATATAGGAACCAGCTATGTTTCAGTAGATTATTATCCCTATAAATAACTTGTACGTTGAACTGATCGGTTTATGGGTGATTGTGTCGAACATATGACATAATTTGAGTGTTTTGGTTATGGTTAGGTTTAGTGTAAGGTTAAAGGTTAAGGGTGGGGGTTAGGTTTAAGGGCTAGGAATAGTATATGAATGCTCGCATCCATTTGAATTATAATCTTAACATCCAACCAAAGACTAGAGGATGCGGAGCTTCTAATAGAGCTTGATCAACCATAAAATCTTAAAATGGAAAAGAGTATTAGAATAGATATCAATACTTTGCTGCCAGTGAGGGAGCGGGTGGGCCATGGCCCTGCAGAATACTCCCTTGGCTTCCTCACTTGATCGTAAGAGGCGAGAAAAGAGGTTGCTTTCTGTTGCCCTGGTGTTCGCAGAATAAAGGGTTACAGGAAGCAGATTTGTTTGTGATGT
>JAVFBW010184183.1:0-10553 GCA_034783835.1 Mopalia ciliata
AAAATAAGATTGTCCGGCAACTTTCTGAAGCTGTAGGACAAATGTCCAGCTGTTAATTTCAAACATTTCTACCCCTGTACATAAATGTGCCTTAGTGAAAAAATATAGAAAAATTGCTGTAAAATACAATCTTTATTGATAATCAGATGACAACATTTTTCAAAATCAGTAGCAAAATGTTAATTTATACTAAGATTGCAAACAATTTGGGAAACCTATATATGGGTCCTCCTTACTTAAGTTTGCATAACCATGGGGAAACCCAGTTCTGACTGTTCTCCCCTGTTTATTGACTGGCATCGATGCAGATCAGGTGAACTTCTCTTGCTATCGAAATACCTGCCCATATAGCACTGTTCAGATTATGGGGGATCAGAGAGCCACTAAATATGGATCGATGCAGCGGATGAAAGGAACGGATCAGTACTGGAGTGACAAGTACTTATGTTGTACATGTATGTAATAATCAAGTCAATACAAAGTCATTACAAAACTAGAATTATGAAACGTATCTTATGTAAAAAAACTGTCGAGCTTATCAAAACATGGAGGGAAATTTTAAAACATAGTGTTTTGCCAGGTGTGTCTTAGTGTCTCTGAGACACCCAAGAAGCTCTTTGAGACACTCTGTTTTGAGTCAAATTTAACATAGGAAAGATAGCAAAAATGCAAAAAAAAAAAGAAAGAAAAAAAAAAAGCCTGTTGCTTTAAAAACAAATGTGATTTCTAGCTAATACTATGAGTGAATACGGAGACAGCGATTTAATCTATGAATGTATGTTACAATACATGTTAATCTTAAAATATACATTTTTATGTACAGCAAACCTGCCTACCCTAGACCTAATTTATGTGTAAAAAAATTGTTAACGTATTTTCTTACTATTATGTGTATTTTTGTGCACAGAATATTCATTTTTGTGTTTATTTTGTAGCCTTTTAGAGCGTTAAACATAAATTATGTCTAAAAAATACTCCAGAATACACCCTGTAGGCAGGTATGGCACAGAGAAAATTGTGCTTGTCGGGCCAGCCATCTAACCTATAGATATATATGTATGTTATAATATATGTTTAATAACATGTTTTCTTTCAGGACAAAGACACATTTTTGCCTGCCGCCACTGGGATTCCAAATGGTGTTTTTGGCTAGCAGGGTTGGCACATCTTAGTTAAAGAGATGTACAATGTATGTTATCATGTATATGTTATTTTGCAATATTTACCTTTACAGAGTGTAGGATAAAGAAGGCCATGAAGTACAGGTAAGCTAGCAGTGACTGCTTAATGGATCAATAACAAGGCAGATACCTGGCTGAGATGACGAAGGCTACACCTGGATACACCCAATGCAGATTAACTGGATTACAAACAACTCATCACCACGCCTTGGTTTCACCCCAATGATCGCCAGGTACAAATTGTCTCTCTAGCCAGATTATCTTTTCAAATACTAAGACTAAAAGGTACAAATTCTGGTCACATGTTCTCAGGTGAGTTTCTAGAAGAACTAAAAACCCACAGGTATTTAAACCAAACTCATCACTCAGACCATAGTCTGACAGGATTCTGTGTACCCAGGATTTGGGCAATGATTTTATGAAATAAGGTACTTTATCGACATTAAGTTGGGTACATATATGTAATATTTTGAGGGTCCTGGCCTTATTACAGTGGAAAACAGATAAGAAACCTTGTACAAACCACCTGTGCGACTGCCGAGCCAAATACTGCCACAAGCTCATATACCTAATGCATGTGGATGCCAGAGGACCACATGCAATGTACAAACTTTTGACATCACAATATTTTTGTAACCCAAATGGGGTGCACTGACCCACAATGTTGTCCTTTTCAAATTCAATAGTTCTTTAAGGTTTAACTAATAACATGTAAGATCATAAGTTTGTTTGTTTGATGTTTAACGGCGTACTCAAGTGTATTTCACTTATATGATGACGGATTGTCCACTTCACACTGTACACAGCCTTATTACGGTGGAAAACCAGGGGGAAACCTCCTAAAAAGCAGCACCGCATTACTCTAGCCAGCCATATTTGGCCTGTTTTCATGAAACAAAAACGAGAGCCTAAAGGATTTGATATGGGGCTATATTGCCTGTATGTCAAACCATTGGCAGATGTACAATTGGGAGTTTGTTTAGTTAACTGATCATATAATATTGCTATTTGAAAAGAATAAAGGTCACGCTTCTTTAAAATCAACTGATTATAACTGACCAGGTGCACAGATGACATACCCATGATCCTTTGGTTAAATACCAGTAAGCTGATTGTTTCGATTAAAGGGGAAGACCACCCAAAAACCATATATACAGCAGACTTCACTGATCTATCATTGGATAGTTCAAAATTGGCTGCCCACCAGAGTGCAGGAAAACTTAGTAGCACAGGATTTAATGACTCAACTGGGCCTTGTGATCCTCTTTAATGAATGATAACCAGAGTTACCATAAGATTATGAAAATAGAAATCAATGTATTGTATTACACACAAAAAGTTTTACTTATTTATAGAATATGGTTTTTGGGTGGTCTTCCCCTTTAACAGTTAAGTAGGAATCAAATCAGCAGGAAATATAAAGATAGTGAAGATTTATTATAAAATTACATATTTCATAGATATATTTATATATCGTCTTTATTACTGCTGACAGAAAATAAAAAGTTGTGAAGATTTATTATAAAATTACTAACTTTATAGATATATTTATATGTCGTCTTTATTCCTGCTGACAATGATAGTCAAAATTCGCTTTTTAGTTATTTACAGATGAGTAATAGCATTGCCATAGATAAAGAGCCAGTGGACGCATGACGTATTATCAATCAATTACTAAATAACAAAAGCGGTAAACTGTTATTTTCGAAAGAGTTGCTTGTCAGCATAGTGAAGGGTGGTATCAAGTACCTTCTGACTATTACTCTCTGGAGGAAACAATGGGACACCGAGCAATCATAAAGGGCATCTTTAAATCATTCTGTGGAGTTGGGCAAAAATGGTAAATAAGAAATCGGTGACAAATCTTCGCGGCCATCCCCCATCATGCTTGTAAATACAAGCAAAATTTCCGTTTAACTACTACAGTAGATGTTACAAGAAGACGAAGGTTGCGACGATTCAAATACAGTTATCTACAGTGTCAAATGAAGAAGACCACTTTTATATGAATGAAGAAACATTTAGGATAGCCACAACGAACGAGACAGGCAAATCATTGTACTTGGTTTGCAACGACACTCTTGTAAGATTCGATACAACTCAAACAATAAAATAAATATCATTTTGCGTTAGGCTTTTAACACACAGCGTAAAGGAGACCTTTAGCATATCTGATCCCATACAACGCCTTGTATTTGAAGAGTCTGTTTCAACTAATGTTTGTTAACTAAGTTCCTTCATCCTTATATAATATTTTTTTTGCAATTCTGCAACTTATTTCAGATGCAAAGCGTCAATGTCCACTATAGATGGATCTTCGATATCTGTCATCGCTTTATTGCCAATATCTTATCAGATGACAAAAAACTCCCAAGAGAAAATAATATCGAAATTTATTTCAAACATTACATAACATAATTTTTTTTAGAAGCTCAGCTAAAATCTTCTTTTTTTTTGGTGCTCAATATGCGGGTTTGCATACCTTCTAAAGGGAACAAAATGTGGTGGATTGAAAACGCAGAAAGTAATTTTAAATATATATAGAATTTTTGTATATGATGTTTTTCTTAAAACCTATGAATTTTCTGAAAGTTGTGACTATTGGAAAAGATCCCTTGGACAGTAAACAATTATTCTCGGCCAGCATAAGCCTTCCAGTGAATATGTGTTATCAAGGAAGTTAATATTTGTCAAATACATTTGTCGTGTAGGTATTGTCATATTATTGTGGAGAATCACGTAAACTTAATGAGATTGTTCAACTCACAAAATAGCACGGATATTAAGACACGCTATACCCGAAATAATGTTGGACTTTTGATAAACCGCACTGCATGAAGAAATCGATTATTTGCACAACGATGGTTTCAAACATATCTGTTTCGCAATCGATCTATCTACTGGGACTATAAACACATGGGAAATATCGCCTTTTGCAGGCAATTTGTTTTCCCACTTTATTGACTGCTATCGGCGTCATTGTAGTATGGTACTGTTTCCAAGACATTTTTGGGTCAAGCGAGTTAACTCTGAGAGCAGCAAGTCTTATTTTTACAAATCCACACAAAAACCGCTCGACCAATGACAAATATGATTTAAATTAACTAACAGCATCATCGGGGATGGTATATACAAATCAATTGGGCCAATAAAGGGATATGGATTGAATAGATTGGAATGGATCGACATTTTCACAACAGTTTATGTTATTAACTATTGAAATAGTCACACATGGCATAAACATTTACACGCTTTAAAGACAGAATCACGAATCATGCTTCATGTTTCAAACACTGGTTACTTTCAAATTATTGTAGACGAACACACATCGGGAAGGACAAGGCTATTTTGGAAGGTAAACAACCATCCTCGGTCAGCAAAAGCACTCTAGTGAATATGTGTTATCAAGACACAATTGGCTCAGTTGTAAAGTTGTAAACTGCTTACATTATAGAATGTATTGTGGCGGAGGACCAAGCACTCGAAATCACCACGGGGTGACGTTGTACACAATTGAGTGAAAAGTAAACGCTTAAAGTCTTATTCAATGATTGCTGAAGAAAAATGGGCACTGTGTATATGTAAAAAAGATATCATTAAATGAACACAAGTATCGCTGCACCCTTCAGGACAAACAAACGTTACATTATAAAATACAGACAACTAAATATAAAAAAAAACTATTTAATCAGTAGTCTTTTATTTTGGCAATCCAGATTACATAAAAAAAGTTCAATAATAATTTTAAACCAAGAAAAAGCAATTAGTGATGAAAGGGTACATCATTATAATATGGCAATTACAAGTAGCTGTAGGCACCAAAGAGATTAATAATATTGATTTAAATGTTACATCCTGTTGAAATACAGTGTATTGAAATCCACATGATCGATATTAGCAATTAAGAAAACGTATATCGATTTAGATATCAAACTAAATTTAATTGCGTTCCCTTTCCTCTCAAGGAACTGCTTCATCGACAGTTCCTGACAAAATGACACCGAAATCTTTTGTCTTATATCATGAAATAATAATTTAGGTAAGGACCTGAGTACGCGAGGGTACAAGGGTGTTTGAATTTGGGTGTTTGAATAACCAATGCATCATGGCATCTGATTTTGATTTTTATGACATCGAATAAGTAGCTAAGAATTGTTTACGAAAAAATCTGCTAACTTTGTTGACGACCAGTTGAGCAAAATGGGATATGTGGATAGCTTTGTGTATATCCGCTTATTTATCTTTATGCCAAAGCCAGAGATAAGTGAGTAACAAGTCATGGAGCAAATTGTTCAAAACGCTATTAAATTTAATCATAGATTAGATGATGTCATCAATGTCTACGGCCTATCTCTAACCCTAGATTGGTGATTAAGTTTTCTATTCGTGCTTAATCTTTATTTTAATTTAAGCAACTTGACCCTTTCTTATAAGGTCGTTTTTGATTTCTTTAATAACAAAGTTTACATATTGGATGATAAAACATCCACACATTATACGTCAACAATCCGTTTATGACAGGTGTCCAGGGCGACATATTCAGTCTGCTAGTAGTAGAATACATTTAGACAGATTATGAAGTGCAATAAACTTAACCCTAATTAGCTAAAGGGTAACGGGAAGCAGATTTGTTTGTGATGTTCTATTTTTGTGTCTGTCGTCATATAAGTGAAATACCCTTGAGTACGACGTTAAACACCAATCAAATAAACAAACAATGTTTAATGTCCTTTGTTCTCTTTGGTTTTGATGGTGATTTCTTTCATGGCTGGCATGCTGTCATATGAGTTAAATAACTTTAGTACTTTTCTTTTCAAATACGTCAAAGAAAGTTACAAAGAAAACCAAGCAACAATTATTACAATTGAGGTGATAGTTTCAAAACTGAACTAAATTGAATATTATTTAAATACCATTGTCTATGGTAACACAATGTGTCATTATAAAGAAACTGTGTACAGGGCCGGAGGCAGGCCCATTTTCATCCTGTGTAATGGGGTTTTGTGCTCAAACGCTCCATCCCACTAAGTTTTGTTTTAAAGTGAAATATATCTTACCTCTTTTGCTTATTTAGCTATAGTTGCTCAAAATGTAAGAAAACAATAAGCATATGTAAAAAATACTATTCATTCTATCTGTTCACAATGATCATCAATTCCATCAAACTTACAGGGCATAGGCATCCCCTCTAACCTGGCCTTTTTTTGCTTGGGTATTATATGGTGGGTACTCAAACTTTTGACCTGGCTCTGTATGTCACACCGCTCTTTTCTGAAGTTCTGAGTTAGCTTACTGTCAGGGCTTAAGGGAAACACAAAACGGATCTGTTCCTGTGCTTCTCCTATCTTATCATTGTTTCTTGTTAGAGACATAAAGGGTGGTTTCTTTCTTGCATCGGGCTGACATGCTGTAATCTGCATCGGTGCCGTTGCCACTGGTGTCGGAGGTGGTTTCCTTCACCCATTCTGCTGGCAGGCCGTCATGTGAGTGAAATAATCTTAAGTACAGCCTGAAACCCTAATCAAACATACAAGCAAAGGTTGGGGTGGTGTACGAATAGGTCATGTCAATTCTATGATATTTCAGATGTGCAAGATACAAATGAGAGGCAGCAATGTCTCTCCTTGGCGTCAGAGTCTGGTCTAGATATCCCTCGAATCACAAAGACAGTGGTGGAGAATATCCGTACACGTCAGATGACTGATCATGTGACCACATCTGATACACAGTTTGATATGGCTACCACCCAGGTACAAATATATCCTCTAATGTTTATTATAGTTTCTAGTTAATATTTAATATATAATAAAATTTAGCAATAAAGGGCAGTATGTTCTGAGCATTGTTCTCCTGTCCTTTCTAAGCACCGTAGGACAATTATTTTTACACTGCTGCCCTGGTGCTTTTAGAGCTAGAGGGTAACAGGAAGCTGATGTCTTTGTATTGCGTCCTGTGATTGTCTTGTATTCATCCTAACTTGTCTTTATCCTAACTTGTCTTTGTTTGTTTGTTTTCTTCATCTATTGGGCTGGCACACCATCATTTGAGTGAAATAACCTTATTGAGCATGGAGTTAAACCCCAATAAAACAAACATACTATACATATTGTAGTTGTGTAGGACTTGGTCCGACTGTATAGTATTGGAATGAGCTACCATCACGTAAGTGATATACACTTGAGTACTGTTAATGCGCCAATCTAATCAATCAATCAATCAATCAATTTCTTGACTCCAATTCTGTACAAACTCCAACTGATAGATAATACAAGGGGTTGTGTAATCCCTTATTTTTTTAAAACAATTTTTACATTACAGATTCCATGACAACAACACTCTGACTACTACCAGTTCTATGGACCACAGTCACAGTAAAATTAATGCTATATTATCTCATTTACTTTTTTAAATTTTTTTTCAGGAGGATCGTCATAAAATCCAAGCCATGGATTGGCTAGTGTTTGATTCCTCACAAAGAGCTGAGGCTATAAAACAAGCCAATGCTGTCATGAGAGCTTTTATAGGTGAGAAGATTTAGTTTTTCCCCGTTTCAGGCTACTGATCCTCCTACTATCTACCTGTCAGGTTTGAGTCCCCCAGTTAAGATATACGAGGGAGTTCTGCCTGAAGACTCCAGTAATGGCAGGGTGGTATTCATTAGGTTTCATCAAGGTTTTCCAGCATACATGTGTATATGATCAAGAAGTGAACAATCTGCATCCTATCAGAGATATACCTTTAAGTAAGACATTAAATCTCAATCCAAAAAATAAACAAATCAATACATCCCAATATTTTGGTGGAGTACCCTTCATTTCAGACCATAAACAATGCATTATCAAGACATTTAACCACTTCCAAACACATCACCTCAAGTGTGTCGTGGCCAGCGAAGTGAAATACTGTTAAGCGCAGCGTAAAACACCAATCAATCAAACTTAAATGTCGGATACTGTTTAGGGTTTGAGTCTATCTGTGGCAATCAAGTTTATGAGTGAATCTTGTTTTTGTTTTTTTAATGAGGTTCTTCCAGGTTTTCTATGAGTGTAAGACAATCGGTGGGCATAGAAGTGAAATACTGACAGTCTGTTTAATCCCCAATCAAACTTACTAAAGTCTTATCATTATTATTATGCAGCTTTGAAGAAACACAGTGCAGCTCGTGAAGTGATGGAGAAATTACCATCAGACTCCATAGCACTTGTTAAAAGGACATGGAAATTACAGGTAGCATTCTGTTCAAAAGTACTAAAAACAAGTGTTCTCATCCATATTCAAGGTGGTGGGTTGTAGGGGACTTCCTGTTGCCCTGGTGCTTATAGAGCTAAGGGGCAACAAGAGGCTGATCTGTTGTCTTTGTGTTCTGTGATTATATATTTTTTTTCATATTGTGTGTTTCCTGAGTTAAGCTGTGAATGGAATAACAAATGTCTCCGTTTTGATGTTGCTTGATATGCCAGCAACCAGCCAAAGGCTTTTTCAAATGCAGTTTTCTGGCCAATGAGTTGTATTTGAGTTTTGTTGATGTAACATTAAATGAAAAAACCTGGATGCTAAATGACACAGTTAATTGATAATTGTCATAGCCTTGATAAATGACTGCATTAAATGATAAATGATTCTTGAATGGTAAACGACACTATTGAATGGTAAATGACAGTGTTGAATGGTAAATGACACAATGTTAAATGGTAAATGACACAATGTTGAATGGTAAATGACACAATGTTGAATGGCAAACTACATACTAGAGAATGATAAATGACACAATTTTGATTGGTAAATGACACAATGTTGAATGGCAAATGACACGTTACAGAATAATAAATGACACACTACAGAATAATAAATGACACAATGCTGAATGCTAAATATAGACAGGGTTGAATGCTGAGTGGTACAACTTTGAATTCTAAATTTCTTGTAATGATTGTTACTTGTAGACCGGTGAAGACCTACTGCCAGCAGAAGATGACAATGCCATCAGGGAGTTCATGTGCTTTAAAGCCTATCTTGTATGTATCTAACCTGCCAAAATAAGCTGTGAATCATACAGATCTATTGGTTACTTAGTCTTACATTCTGTGAGAAATGCCCCATTCTTTAGTAGACTTATGGCGGGTGGTTGTTGCTAAAGAGGAACAGGAAGTGGATATGTTTGTGATGTCCTGTGAATTTCCTGTATTTGTCCCGTGATGTTTTTGTTGGTTGCCAGTTGTGTCGGCGGTGGTTTCCATCACCTATTGGACTGGCATGCCGTCATGTGAGGGAAATAACCTTAGGAACTTCGTTGAAACCCCTATCAAACAAACAATCAGTAGGCTTTCCAGACTATTGAGTTTCATGTTACCAAATTTATCAGTGATTTGGCTCTTTCTATTGGTTGATTATAACTTGTTTAGCCGTCATATGGATTTGTTTGTTTGTTTGATTGGTGTTTAACGTCGTACTCAAGGGTATTTCACTTATATGACGACGGACAGAAATACAGGACATCACAAACAAATCTGCTTAACATTACCCTTTAGCTCCATGAACACCAGGGCAACAGAAAGCAACATCTTTTCTCACCTCTTACGATCGACCGAGGAAGGCAAGGGAGTATTCTGCAGGGCCATGGCCCACCCGCTCCCTCACGGGGCGCCGTCATATGGAGGAAGAAATAACTTTTAGTAGCAGCATAATTTTGCTTAAACCTAAACTGGTCCGATGGACCAGTAGTTTTGACAATCACTTCCCTGAAAAATATTTTACTGGGCAGCAAAACCAAAATTGAAAGTAGAGTAATAAATCTAGAAATCACTAGTCCGATGGATTAAGTAGAGAGTATGAAGGAGTGGTTCAAAATGTACCTGTTGCCCTGATGCTCTCAGAACTAAGGTGGCATCAGGAAGCGGATTTGTTTCCGATGTCGTTGTACCATGTCCTGTAGTTGTCCTGCTTTGTCTTTGGTTTGTTGTCAGGTGCATCGAGTGGGGTTTCCTAAGCCCAATGGGCTAGCTTGCGGCCATATTGTTATAATCTTCAGTATTGTGTTAAACCCTAATCTAAGAAACGGAATTCCTTTATACTGATTTCTGACCTTCAGACCTGTATGAAATTCGATCTGAGTTTGCGTTGCCTTTTGCTTATTAAACACCAATCAATTCAGTCCACAGCCATGGCTTAATGGTAGCCTGTGCTCTTCCAAATCCTGCTTTGATGTACCGTTCGACCATCAGGTATATGAGCAAGTCGTACATTGTGGCTGTAGCAACCCCAGGGGTGGTTTTCATGATGTTTCCTCTTGGTTTTCCACCGTATTGAGGCAAAATGCAATGTGAAGTGGACAATCTGGCGTCATATAAGTGAAATACCCTTGAGTAAGATCGG
>JAVFBW010184194.1:0-10553 GCA_034783835.1 Mopalia ciliata
GTATTTAAATTTGTTGAATATTAACACAGAAAAGTTATGAATTATTCGAGGTAACTTATCCTGTATCGATTTGATACTAGCTATAACACGGGTCATTAGCAATACAAACAGATAAATGTTTAATTATTGCTGTGGTGTTTTTTAAATTATTATTATTCTAATGGCACGAGTCTGAAATATCACTAAAGATAAGTAATGGATGTAGATAAACACTTGTGCAGCGATAAGACGATGGATCTTTATTTTGTAAACTGCACACGACTCTTGACCCGTTCTACTCGCGAGTGAAGAACCTTGGTTCAGAATACTAATTGACCTTCAGAGTTAGTATGACCTTCCGCCTACCTATAAACAAAATTAATTTCCGAAGAAGACGTCTTTCACAAAGTAATACGATAAATAAAGGTTATTCACATCCTTATCCCGGATAATGCCACCGTGGAGCCATTGAATATTGTGATAGCAAGACACCTTAAAGTTTATGCCGCGTTTACTGCGCAATAATGGGATCAACGACAGTGGTTCAGTGGTTAGCGTTGCGGATTACTGATGCTCCTTCCATGTACCGCCCACAGGTTCGAGTCTCCTAGTCGACCGCATGTGTATGAGAGCGTCACACTATGTGACTCCGGCAATTGGTGGAAGTGCTACAGGCAATGGTAGAGGGTATCTACAGGTGGACCTGTACACCAACATTGACTGGAAGTGCTTTGGTAGACGATAGCAGTCGAACTTTCAGAAGTCCTCTTTAAGTATTGAATGTAGTCCCTTGAGGAAAAAATATATAATTTTTATAACTACATACAGCGTCAATCTCAAATGGTTCTACAATAACTAAGAGTCTGGACAAAATAGAAACTGACTTGATCTCTTTTAAGGATTGTCCGAAGAAGGAAGATCATATTAATGTTGTACCCCTTAATATCATGATATACATACTGGCAATAGGACATGTCATGTGATCTGCTATTTCGGAAGTTATTTAATCCAAATTCGCGCGCCCCCTAAATTTGTTATAGTTCTAACAGAAAAAAGATGCCCTTCTCCTTTCTAGACATAACTGCACCCAACAGAAACACAAACTATGGCTCTGAAAAATCGGTATCCAAGACACAGCGACAGACTTTGAATGAGGCACTCGAAAGTCAAGTAAAATAGCAAGACTTACATTCCCTTTTCCCATTCTAAAATATGGAATAAAACAATTCTCTATTTCGTAGAGTCTTTGACTTTAATACAAATATCGATTTGTCATCTGCCTTGAAATTAATGCTGTGTAACGCTCACTAGTAGTTATTAAACTGTTATCACTTTCAATGAACTCTTTTGTTTATATTTGAAGAAAAAACAAAAATGTCCATTTGTTCGAGTGGTTGGAAAATGACCCAATTGTATTCGTTGTTTGTCAAACGGCAGCAGCCTTCGGAAGGAACAACAGCAATGCCTAGTTGATACAAGCGAGTCATTTATACGGTCCATGTGATCCATGTACTTTGGGTGAATGGTTACCTAATGTTCTTCCGGTCTGTCTGTGGATACCATTCCTCTCGTCGGCAACAGTCTACCGATTGGGGCAACACAACAGACCTTTTGTTGTGGCGTCTGGAACTTTACAGTTGTAGGCTTTGCATCCAGTTCCTGAAATAGTTTTATGAATATCAATATTTTGTATTTTAAATTATTTAATTTAGTGATGACATTTTCATAATTTGAACAGATTCTAGTTCAGTCGTGGGTTTGAATAGCTCAGCTTGCTCAGTATTCTGGCTGTTTGTTTGATTGGAGATACACGTCATACCTTAGGTTATTCCACTCATATGACGGTGTACCTGTCAAACGGGTAACCACCACCGAGGTCACTGACAGCCAATAATGGCAACACAGGACAATCTCGACACGCAAACACGAAACGCTGCTACAAACAGATCGATTTGGTGGTGCCCCATTTCTCTGAGAACACCCGTTCCCTCCAAACTTTTCTGAAGTAAAAGGTGTTCAATCTGTGACAGCTTAATCCGAAAAATCCCGACCTTTGCCTTTATGCTTTGTGGTTGTTTATTGCAAATAAGGTCGAGGATAGTTTCCAATTGAGCTGGCACTTCGAAATGTAACGAATTTGAGTGAAATAACCTTAAGTACGACATTCAATCAAATTAAACAAACAAACAACCCCAATCAAACCAACGGATCTAATAGCTTCTGATGCAAATTATCTACCAAATGAGTCCTTAAAACAATGTCCAATAAATTCAACAACACAAACATACGAACACGTATGTTTTTAATCAAGGAACAGTTAATTCACTCGTATAGTGAGTGTCTATTCAGACATCGTTCCCGGACATTCAATTAGTTATATTTAAAACTATTTACTGATCAGTAAAACTTTGATATAGACTCCCATATCCATTTGAATTATATGTTTTTAACAATTAACGATTTATTTCCAGGCATTTGTTAAAAATTGTATTTGAATTAAAGGTTTTAAAGAATTAACGATTTATTTTCAGGCATTTGTTAAAAATTGTATAATTTTTTTTTAATTGTTTATCTGTGAAAATATTTGCAGCCATAATCGTCATTTTGTTAAGATTAGATATTGACGATATGAAGGTCCCGACTATATTCCGATATCTTTGACGGGTATATTAAGCGACGATAAAAAAGGGCTAGTACGTTCATGTTCATTTTTCTGTCAAGATTATCTTATTTATTTTTTTTCTTCATCAGGTTTATCAATATTTATTTAGTGTAATAGCGTATTGAAGATTTATGAGTCGGCCACGCGAATAATTTGTCTGCTCTCCTATGAGCTCGATTGATCTTTCCTATTCTGCAGTCTGTATTTTGTTTGCTTTGTTGTATGCTTAAGTTTATTGCACTCATTAATATTAATAGGTTTATGTAAACACATGTGTTATGCAATTCCGTTACTCGAATGATATTTAATGTTTGCCAAATGTATGCAAATTATCTCTGATTAGATATATCTACGTAAGAATCCGATCTGCAGAAAACGTGCCAATAATATACTACAATACACATTAATTATCTTATAAAATTGTGTTGTTTTTTTATATTTAGTATAGTGTATTGCAAGGTAGCGTGGTTATCAGTTTGTATTTTTTAACAATCTTTCAATCAACCAATCAATTAATAGATTTTACAACCAACCAATCAACCAACCAAACAATCAAGTCATTCAGTCAGCCAGTCAAACAAGTCTTCGATCGACCGGTAGTTCGGTGAATCAGCCTGTAGTTCGGTTGATAATCGTTACTAGTATACAGATGCCGACTGTTATTTACATTTACACCAAGAAATATATAATGACGATAAAAGCCGAAACAACATGACATGAGTAGAGACAGTCGGCTATTTACCCAAGAGTTCACTGTACGTATCAAAGAAAAAGAAACGTCACGTTGGTCCGTCACGCTGATCGGTGTATGAACCCTGTCTGGCTTTAAATAAAGATAGATTTTCGTGGCTGACAACTCTGTAACATCCTTGAAGATCACATTTTCCCAGAGACCAAAAATCATGAAATTAATAGGGAATAATGAGTTTTGTGTTGGACATTGAGGTATGCTGGAAAAATAAAACGTGTTTTTTTTTTCTTGATAGAAAAATGATGTATTTGTTACTTTCGATTTCTACGATAACAGAGCTGAGATTTAATAAGCCCCGCCTCTCCGTATACAACTACCCACTGTTCGCGGTTTTTTTAACCGACACAAAAATAAGGAGCCGTTTGTTTCCGCAAAATGTCTAAGTATTAATAAGTAGCTTGCTGGAAGTTTAAGCATGATTTGTAGTATGGGGAAACAATAGCATAATTATAGTCAATAATCGGTTTAATCTTTAGTATAGAGGAAGACGTTTTCTATTATATATTTTCACAAGCGGTATAGAGGCCATACACGAAACGTCAATCTACTCACGCGTGATCTCATCTGCACTACGAGAACAGCAAAATCCCAGATTTATGAGACATCGAGAAAATATGTTCAATGTGAGCTACCATTGCAGCTTTTTGGTGATATTTTTTATCTTTCTCTCTCTGTGTATATTTTTTAAGCCCGTTGCCGTGGCTTATTGGTAAGCGTGTCGACCTACTTATCCTACTTAGTTGTACTGCTCGCAGGTTCTACCATCAGGTATATGAGTGTGTCACGCGATGTTGCTCCGGGGTGGGTTTTTTATGAGGTCTAAGCAAAGAACTGTGTGTAATACACAACCCGTCGTCAGTTTAGTAAAATACACTAGAGGACGAAGTAAGACAATCTGTCGTCGTTTAAGTGAAATACCAGAGTATAAAAGTTAGACCCAAACGAAAAAAGCTGTAATATGTTATAATGTACCTTTCCTGCTTATATCGAAACAAGCCAGACTACAGACATAGATGTTGTTTTAAATTAATTTGTTGTCTCATATTTATAAAAAAAAAATCACTTGGTCAGCATATTTTAATACAAAACACCCCGCATCCACACACTCATCCCTCCTCCTACTTCCACCCGAAAACAATGCAGCTCGACACAAGGACTATCGCGAATACTATCAATTGAAGAACGTGTATTTTAATAAAAATGGGAAGTTTTATCACACCTTGACGAATATAAACGCATTTAGAATATGGGCGGAAATGAGACGAATGTAGGGGAATGGAACCAGTGGGTAAGTGAAGGAGTGAATCAACGAGCGACTGCCTGCGTAATTAAAGAAAAAAAATAATCAAGTCAAAATAAAAACGTGTTATTTCTTTTCTTGAACTAAATACAAACTGACCAGACAGGAGACAAAGACTGATCGACGTTGAAAAGAATGAATGATAATTGAATGCATCATCTCTGGAGATAAGAAACACATATACATGTCAATAGGCGGCACACTCCCATGCATTGTTTTTTTGGCAGTCAAGAAAATAGAGTAGAATGTGTCACCAAAAACCAAATTAACCACAAATGCAAATGGCATAATTGAGTCTTTATCATTTATATTGTCCACATCATTAAAATATTTGGCATTGGTTTAATTTGCACCTAAATAATTATTTTTCAATTGTAAAGAATAACTAAGATAGTTTAATTGCTCAGTTTTAATGGCTTGCAGGAGATCCGGATTAGCTTAATCCGGACATGTTATTAAGGTTTAAGAATATTTAACAATGGTTTCTAACTTGATGTAAGATAAGAATGACTTTAACACTGTATTGGCATGTAGTCGTCACGGCAGTTCCGAGCTCTATTTGGCACTGCGCTATTTCCATATTTATAGGGTTGTCGGTCCTCCCTTGGGGCCAATGTTGGCACGCTTGTCAAAGATAATTCGAACTTTCACTGGGTGATTGCAGCTTAAGTCGCTCGTCTGTGTACTCATTACGCCAACGAAACGTTCGTGGTCGTGTGGGTATAAATTTGACGGTGTTGACACCACTTCACGTAAGGGGGAAGCAGAGACGAAGCCAAGCGAAGACGATCCAAATGTTCCGTGGTCGTCAGAAATCGCCCTAAATTGCCTACCGATAAGAAATACAGGGGCTTATTTCTGGTGTTTCCATGGCAGAATGAGAAATGAGATAGTCGCCGTTCGTACATCCCACTGTCTGCTAGCCGCTGATCAGAGTTCCTAACAATCAGGTACACTGGGTCCCAAACCTCTGATTTCCCCATGAAATGTGGGAAATATTATGAACGATGGCCCTGTCGATCCTTGTCGTCTACAGATGCGACAGTTAAGAGCGACCGATATCTCGATTAAAGCGGAGGTCTGAACACTAGAACGCATCTTCATCGAGACAGCGACCATCGTATAGGCGTCTAGTTAACAATAAATGGCTTAGCCCTTTCGTATTGCCTTCGAAACAACCCAGAACCATAATTTACTTTCCAAATTAAACACTTCCAATAATGGTCTACCCGATATGATCTGACCTTTGGGTCCATAACACTTTAGTGGACATTCGAAACTTTCTATCACCTTGCCTATGGGTTCACAACAACGTAATATAAAACCAATAACATCGTGGCATCTTGCTTGTGTCTCGCGACATGCATGCAATATAGACAATACCGACTTTTAATTACAAGGAATCATCAGCTGTTTAATTCTGACCTTTGCCATGTCCCCACCCGCGATATAAATTGCAAAATAGAATGTTATTAAACATTTGGTACCATATCAATTTGCTAAACTGAGGAAATGTTTTTTAGGGAATTTTGTTGATATAATAGTAAGATATTATTGCAGGTTTATGTTGGAATAATATAATAGTGATTTAGTAAATTGATACAATGATAGCTGCAGCGTTCTGTATCTCTAATATAGTCCATAATACAATGTAGCCATATTAAGAGAAACAAGTTTAACCACTCACCAGCAATTATGTGTTCAATTAATACTGTCCTATATGTTTTATATGCGGAGTGTCCTCGGATTAGTATATGTTAAACTAAGCCCTAAATCACCCAGTACACCTTTGTAACAAAAAAATGCGGTTTAAATGTTTGATGCCAACCCTACGGTGGATTGTTACGGACATTTGAAGTTTTTTACTTTTCTGTGTTTTTTCATAAACTTTGCACTGCGGTGGAAACATTTACACGAACAACCCGCTATAGTTACCCCTCTTTCGCCGAGAATGTAGACTAAGAAAATAAGCCGAAGAGCCAGCAACTTCCATTTTTACACGCACACAAAAAAATTAATCGATGGGAATACTAAAATTGTATTAAGCCAGTACGTCGACCAAATTCAAGTTTTGGGCTCTGCATTCAAATCCGATACGGTGCGATTACACGGTTTGGAGCGTTTAAACACAGTAGATAAATTCAATGACAAACCCCAAACACATCTTTAATATACACATACTTTTTTCTCTGGTACAATATAGTTGTGGTACCAGAAAGCACAATGCCATGACACTGATAAAATAAGGTGAAAGGAACATGCGAAAAGGATTTTTTGACATACTGGTTCAACACGAATAAGCTATTGTTTTATTCCCGAGTGATTTTGGACTTTAAAGACAAGTTTATGAAAACAAACACACTTTTACGTTATTGATATGTACAACGATGATATGTGGATTTCAATAAAAACTAAGACATGAACTTACGAAAACAGCACAAAGGCAGCAAAAATCACTTCAAAGTCTTCTTTTTTCTAAGTGCTATATATTATCAGCAGTTTGTTATTTTAGACTATGAAGATGAGTGCATGTATTTGGTGAATACTGATTTAAAACCGCTGAGATCAATGGGTTCAAGCATGGCTAAACTTAATTCAGAGGAGATGATTAAAATACATTTTTGATATTTAAACTGATTTGATGTTGTTTAATTGGGTTGAATATATTGCATGGATTTCAGGTTGAGAATATGAAATTAAATCGTGATATGCCAAACAAATCAATCAATCAATCGTTTTATTTCCCTGGATTCTACCAAGAACCACGTGGTCTAAGCCGATCACTAATGTAAGATCAATCAATCAATCAATCAAGCAATCAAATTTTCAGAACATGGTTCATGTTAACGGTCATTGAGTTCAAGGCGCTTTTGAGTGGAAACAATGCCTGGGACCGACGCCAGAAAATCTAGGGGTCTGGCTTGAGGTGACACCTTTGCCGCGCCTGGGGTCCCAATGGTCAGCGTAAGTCGCTAATCCATTGTTAAAAGTCGACAACTAGTCCGCCTAATTCTCCCGGATAAATACCAGACAGCCATTAATACCCGTTATATATTTCTGACTCGGCTTATATGCCACCCCAGACCAGTGTACCAATCAAAACTGTCAGGGTTTCTGGCTGTAATTGTAGCTTTGGGCCCTCAGATAACGGGGAAGGGTACCTTTGGGTTATAAATTGACATGCCTATGGAGACCAAAGGGGTCAGTTAACTTCAAACCAAGTTAGAATTCACTAGCCAGCCTTCCTTAATTCGCTAATAAGTTTTTCCACATTTTGGTCACAAGTGGTCCACGAAGGCGTCTAAATTTCGCCTCTAAACGAGTGATGGGATATCCAAGAATTAATGTGATTTGCAGCTTTTACTTACTGTCGTTGTAACACGGAATAAAACAGTATAAGCTGAAAATTTGTGTCGTATTACTTTTCCCGAGGTTAATTGCGGGACATCGGCAAAACATTGAAGTTTTTTGATTTACCTCAATTTTTCTAACTGCCTTGGGTTGTTGTTGTTGTTGTCGAATGCTTTTGCTAAACATGAACGGTGATTTTTTACTTTCAAAAACTGAGTTAGAGCCTCTTAAAGTGAAGCTCACTTTTCAGTCTCTAAAATCATAAAATAATAACTGATAGCTTTAATAGTTTCCTTCCTGAAGTATATATGTTTTGCAATGTATGTAGACCATCTTACAGACATAGTATTGCATATTTTTTAAAACCCTAGTTACACTAATGATCAAACGGTATTTTTAGACGTGTGTATGTTGGTGCAGGCTCAGAGTCAAAAGGACGTTTTCTGTAACCGTAGGATATGCAGCAGCTGAAAGCTCTACTGAACTATGAAGCTATCTTTCCAAGAATTATTCCAACCCTGTGCCTTCAGGCATGGGCGGCCACATCGCCATTCTGCCTAAGTAACCGAAAAATGTGATTGACACTACACGAATGCGCGACCTTTAGTGACATTAAATGACGAGTCGAGATGCTGCGTAGTCCCGATTGGCTTTTTTACTCGAAACAAAATGCAGAAGTTGAAAATGCAAATAACACGATATAGCTTATGCCTGGATAACTTAAATATACTTATAACGCGGAGAATACAGTTTTGCCTGCCTCCACCGGGATTAGAACTCGTGTCCCAGACTAGCAGGGCCAGCCCTCTAACGGTCTGAGCTTAGTTATATATACTTGTCCTATCGAGCGAAAAAGAATGTTAAGGTCGTCATGATTCATTGGTGTTTGATGCCGAGCTCAATCTTATTTTCGTTATCAGGCAGAGATGAACGTAAACGGTAAATAGCCGGATTAACACAACCATACGCTATGTAGTGTTCTGCTGTTTTATAATTAATGTTCCACCAGCGCCGAGCAAAGACAGTATTATGTTTGAAACTGGTCACACTCATCCAGAAGAGAAGCTTTAGATATCCGACGAATGTGCTTATGGTTAAGCTATTTCCGGCTTTTTCGATTCGTAGCGATTTATTTTTTTGCTTTGCACCATGTGCGACAAACAGTTCTAATTCATGCCTTCTCTACAAATATCTTTGAATAAACGGGATTGCGAGAATGAATAGCTCTAATGTAACTAGATAACGATTTAAACTGTAGAAAAATTAGTGACAGTTGGAAATCGAACCCGTGTACACAGTTATGTTTAATGGATCGCCGGGTAATAAACTGGTACGCACGAATGGGGACGTACCCAGTACCTTCCATGGCCGTGAAAGTTAACTCTAACATCCTGCCTTAATAACTCATTCCGCAAAAACTAGCCAGTTAAAATCCATCAACTGTCAATTGTCCATAGATTTATATCTCTCCAGTCGATTATAGTGTCAAGAACTCTCCAAGGATGCGGGACTGTTCGGGTGACAGCTTGTTCACAAATGATGGGGCATGGGAGGTGCAGTGATTGATTACAAAAGGTCCAGATGTCGTCACCTCTACTGCGAATACCCAAGTGCTTCCTCTACTTGGTGGTCAAAAGACAAACTCAGTCGGGGTGTGCAAGAAATGTTATTCGTAACTTCGGCATATTTCGCTCATCAAACTTTTTTTATCATGTTAAAGGGTAAAAGGAAATAATTAAAACTGTTACACATTAAATGCTGTTACGCGATATCTTTTATAATAAACTTTTAAAAAGTTATATATTTTTTTCTCAGATTTAACCTTCAATGATAAGTTTTTGTTACTGTAACTGCTTGTTAGGCCTGAATTATAAATATCTGTATATAGATCGCCACATAAATTGATTAACTCGTCGCTTAATGCGCTACGCCATGTTGAAACAATTAATTCACTTAAACGACACGGGCGGCACAGAGGGGCCAATCCGTTGCTCTGGTGTATTTGGAGCAAAATGCCACCAGCCGTCGTATATGTTAATACTTTTTTCGCTTTTGCTTCCTGTGCAAGTAGGCCCACTGTTTTGTCTATGTTTGTTTGTTTTTATTTTTTGTTGTAGGGTTAACAAGACGAAATATTAAATAATCTTGCGTTCATATATATCTTTTCATTAAACTTTAACAAAATTGTACTCAGTGTTTATATTTTGAGGCACTTTATAGGACGCTTCTATAGACCACATACACATGCTTTAAGTATCAGACGGGTTCTTTAGGGCTATATATGAGGCCTAGAATAATTGTATAGCTTTCAATAAGTAAAATTCCGCCGCTTGAGCCAATGGAAAGAAATCCACGAAGCTAATGCAATGTGTATTTATCCCAAAGAGCACTCTTCATTACAAAACATGGATGATTATAAAATGGCCAACGAAATTACTGAAATTTTTTACCTGTTTAGAAATGCTGTAAATTTAACTAGATCAGACCATCATTTTTTTCAAAATGATTTT
>JAVFBW010184205.1:0-10552 GCA_034783835.1 Mopalia ciliata
CCCTCTTAGACTCTTCTCTTCAAACTATCTTAACAGTGTGGGCGTCAAGATCCATTCATGGATCTCTTGTTTAATAACGGTATAAACCAATGAGATAACTAGATCATTGGCGTAAACAGTCCATGCAAAATATCTGACAACTGTAGTGAAACTGTACACTGTATTCAATAGCTCACACATGGTTTTAGCTCTTTGTGTATCCTCACTAATGACAAATATACAAATAGTCATCAGTCAGCTTAGTGTGTTGCTCTACTCAGCTATGGTCCTCACAAATATACAAATAGTCGACAGTGAGCTTAGTGTGTTGCTCTACTCAGCTTTGGTCCTCACAAATATACAAATAGTCGACAGTGCGCTTAGTATATTGCTCTATTGAGCTATGGTCCTCACAAATATACAAATAGTCGACAGTCAGATAAGTGTATTGCTTTACTGAGCTATGGTCCTCACAAATATACAAAAAGTCATTAGTCAGTTTAGTGTGTTGCTCTACTCAGCTATGGTCCTCAAAAATATACAAATAGTCGACAGTGAGCTTAGTGTATTGCTCTGCTCAGCAATGATCCTCACAAATATACAAATAGTCGACAGTCAGATAAGTGTATTGCTCTACTGAGCTATGGTCTTCACAAATATACAAATAGTCGACAGTGAGCTTAGTGTATTGCTCTACTCAGCTATGGTCCTCACAAATGTATAAATAGTCGACAGTCAGATAAGTGTATTGCTCTACTGAGCTATGGTCCTCACAAATATACAAATAGTCATAAGTCAGCTTGGTGTGTTGCTCTACTCAGCTATGGTCCTCACAAATACACAAATACACAAAAAGTCGACAGTGAGCTTAGTGTGTTGCTCTACTCAGCTTCGGTCCTCACAAATATACAAATAGTCGACAGTGAGCTTAGTGTATTGCTCTACTGAGCTATGGTCCTCACAAATATACAAATAGTCAACAGTCAGATAAGTGTATTGCTTTACTGAGCTATGGTCCTCACAAATAAACAAAAAGTCATTAGTCAGTTTAGTGTGTTGCTCTACTCAGCTATGGTCCTCACAAATATACAAATAGTCGACAGTGAGCTTAGTGTATTGATCAACTGCAAATAGTCGACAGTCAGATAAGTGTATGGCCCTAATGAGCTATGGTCCTCACAAATATACAAATAGTCAGCAGCCAGCTTAGTGCATTGCTCTACTGAGCTATGGTCCTCACAAATATACAAATAGTCAGCAGCCATCTTAGTGCATTACTCTACTGAGCTATGGTCCTCACAAATATGGTATATGAAGTAGGGTCCTCACAGGTATACAAATAGTGAGTGGTAAAGTGTGTTGTTCTACCTGCAAATACTGGGCGGTGAACTTAGTGTATTGACATTTCTTTTTTTATGATTTCTTTCCAGTTTTAGTGTGAATTCAGAGCCCGATTTAAGTGGAGAATCTGATTTGTCTTGTTCTGAACTGGATAACGATGATGAAGAGTACAAACCACTAGAGGAGGATGGTAATTCTGATTCCAGTGATTCGGTGACAAGCTCTACTGAGTCTGAAGATAATGTAGTTGGTAAGCTGCAAAATTGTTTGTGCGGGCAGTTGGAGGGAGCTTCATCTTGCCCTGGTGCTCTCAGAGATAAAGGGGAACAGGAAGCCGATGTGTGTGGTGTCTGTATTGCGTCCTGTTGTTGTCCTGCTGCTTTTGTCCCATTGGTCTTTGTTTGTTGCCAGTGGGGTCGAGGTTGGTTTCCTTCAACCATTGGGCTGGCCGTCATCATAAGTGAAATACCCTTGAATATGATGTTAAACCCCGGTCAAACAAACAAACAAACAAACATACAAGGCAAAATTGTTTGCCATTGACATTTTCTAATTTCCTTGAAGTTAAATCTTCAAAAGTCCTGGAAATATCCAGAGTTTTATGTGTTTTTTTATCCTTTATAAACTAAATCACCAGAATTAAATTTCGCTTTGTTATTAAAGGTCTTTTTTTTCTTTCAGAAACCCCCCAAAATACTGACTTTGGAGAGAAAATGGAAAGAAGTTCAAGGATTGACAAATATAGTTTAGCTTCAAAGGTATGTGTGGATTGTTTTTAATTTCCTGTTGTTGAATAGCATTATGCCAACCTTATTGAGGTGGATATGTGGACTAAGTTGACAGAATCCCGCTGTAACCAAAGAGCATTAAAGCGAAGAAAGGCTTGTTGGTATGAATGCTATAAAGTGACAAACTGCTTCAGCAAACAGCCATTAGTCACGATTTTCAAGCCAAACGTTGATCAGCATGCCTTTGTATTTGATGTTGATTAGTATGGAGCAAAGATGTAATTTCAATGTGTATTTAGCCTGTACTCCGTGTCTTTCTTCAACTAAGCCTGGTTATATAGGACAAATATCCAAGTGTGCTAGTTTAACACCAATCAATCAAACAAACAAATCAAATAAGCGCTCTGCCATAGTTTGTGTTATTTTTGTCTTACATTGTGTGATAGAATTTTTTTTGTTTAAGGTGGAAATCAAAAGTTCATCTGAGGTGGAAAGAGGTGAAACCCAAGTTTTAATGTCAAAGAATTCTGAAAATAAGAGAATTTGGGATAAACAACATTGCTGCATATTTTGTATGCAATTGAAGTCAAAATTACCTAGACACCTAGAACAAATTCATAAGGATGAAATTGAAGTGGCTAAATTTTTAGCTTTCCCAAAGAGGTCAGTTGCACGTAGCAAGGCAATTGAGGAGTTGAGGAGGAAAGGTGACTTTGCATACAACATAGAGGCTCTGAAGAAATCTGAGGGTGCAATTATACCAGTCCGACGCCCAGATGTTTGTTCAAATGCAGTTGCAAGTAATTTCATTCCATGTGAGGACTGCTTAGGATTTTTCCTGCTCGTACAGACACTTTAATTGTTCAGTTTGGTACCAAGCTGTTTTCAAAAACCGGTCAGGAGAAACATCAGCATCAATACATAAACCGAAAAATGAGAGAACTATCAAGATTTCTTCTGACCCTGAGACAAAAGCGTAAAGGTGTATGGTCTCTCTCTGATGGCATTAATCCAGTAATTTTTAAATGTGTGATTGAAGCTGTTAAACATGAATGCGGTTATGATCCTGAATCTGGACGTTACAAGATCCCATCTCTTGCACTGAAGCTTGGACATTCATTAAAAAAGTGTTGCAATTACCTTAAATCTACTGCTCTTCAAGCACAAGACCAGGAATTGCGAAGAAAAACTGATGATTTCAAAGAGTTATTGGACTCTGACTGGCAGAGCGAAATTTCTTCACAAGCTCTTTCGACATTGCATGCTAATACATTCAATAAGCCCATGAGAATTCCACTGACAGACGATATCAGAAAATTAAACGTTTTCTTGCAAGAGCAGGCACGTGTACACAAAGAGGCTTTAAAATGTGAGGCTAATGAAGTTAACTACCAGAAGCTTTCGCAGGTTACACAGGCCCAGATTGTGCTTTTTAACAGAAGGAGGGGAGGAGAAATTGAAAGGATTCCACTTTTACAGTATAATCAGGGCATCATTAAAAGTCCATTGCAGGAAGATATTGCTGCATCACTTAGTCCTTTTGAAAGGAAGTTAGCAGATCAATTACACAGGATTGAAATCCAAAAAAAGCGTGGACGAAAAGTACCAGTACTTTTTACAAGGCAATTGAAGGAACAAGTGGATCTTCTCATACAAAACAGGCCAAAGTGTGGGATATATAGCGAAAGTCCTTTTCTCTTTTCCAGAGTTGGTGACTGTAAAACTCCATTCAGAAGTAGTGATGCTTTAAGCAAATTTGCCAGACAATGTGGCGCAGAGAAACCAAACTTATTACAATCGACTAATCTAAGATTTCACATAGGTACTGTGTCACAAATGCTTAACCTTAAAGAAAATGAACTTGACATCCTGGCTGGCTTCATGGGTCATGACATTAGGATCCACAGGCAATTTTATAGACTTCCCGATGACACACTTCAACTGGCAAAAGTTTCCAAGATTTTAATGGAGATGGAGAAAGGACACATCCATCGGCATAGAGGAAAGTCTCTTGATGAGATTAAGATAAATGAGAATGGTAAGTTTTTTAATTAAACTTGTGATGTATTTTCATAGTTGACCCCGTGGGCCAAGGAGGTTAGCGGTTTAGTGGTATGTCTGTTTGGTTTAAGGGCAAGACTAAAATGGCTCGTTGACCACTGATCATTGCTCAAGCAAACTACAAATGACGATTAGGGTTAGGTTACAGCTTTTTGCTCTGCCGGAGTGACAACTCTGCGAAGCCAAAACTGACCAGACAGCAGTCAAAAACTGACCTGCCATTATATAAGTGAATACTTTTAAGTGCGGTGTAAAACATCAATCAATATTTTCATAGTTCCAAGACCGAACTTATATCTTTCATTAATAGAGATTGTTTTCATCCAGACAAATCTTGTTTATTCAATACGGCCCCATTGCCTGATTAAAAGTATGGAAATCTGCTCTTCGACAAGTCACAACATGACTTAAATACTGTCAGTCAGTATTCATTCCAGTAAATAGCATTTTATAATGCAAAGAAGGATAAAACATATTCTTGCATGAAATGTGACATATTATGTCAAATTGATGTTTTATGACTGATAATGTTTTTCTTGTATTTCATCCTGCATTTCATAATCTTATGCAGGTTATTTTTCATATTCTGATCAATGAAGAAGGATATAAATATGTCCTGGTGGGTAGTACTAGATGGCCCAGTGTCAGTATGACTTGATGGCCAATGTCAGTGACTTGTTGCCTGCTTCATGCACAATCAATTAGTTAAACTGTTCTAAAATCATATATAAGTGAATAATAATGAATATCATTAGTATCTTTTTCAACCCTTGTCATGGTTCTTATTTAGTTTTACTGTATTAACAATGGTTGGATAGTACTAGGCCCCCTTCGATTTTATGTTTTTAAACTTAAAATTAAATGCAGTAAATACTGGATAAAAACGTGAATTTTCCTGCTAACAAATAAAAAAGGACAAATTTTGACTTCCCTTAAATGATACTATTATTTTGGAAAAAATGGTGTAGTTGTCTTATAAAATTTAATTGTCTGTGTTATAGAGACTGTAAGTGATCCAGAAGAAGAACCAGACGAGGACCACCATCCCCAGGAAGATACAGAGTCCCATGGTAAGTATCAAATGCATGTACAGCTACAAAAACCAACAGGCCATCTTTAGTGGCTTGGTGGTAGGGAGTGCGATTCTTAAACTGACCCTGCTTCGATTCACTGTTCACGGATGAGTCTGCCTGTCGACCATCAGGTATATGAGCTATGGTCTATGAGCGAGTCGCATGTTGTGGCTCCCGCAATCGCAGGGGTGGTTTTTACGACATTTCCTCCCAGTTTTCCATCGTAATAAGGCTCTGTACAGTGTGAAGTGGACAATCAGTCATCATATAAGTGAAATAGCCTTGAGTACGACGTTAAACAATAATCAAACAAACAAAGTTATGCTGAACAACCAGAAAGTGACTTAGAGAATACATATAGTGTCTTATAACAATCTCACCAGGAACAGTGTTGGACAGCCACTTTCCTCTGGTCCGAGCGATAACAGGACGCCTCTTATTAAGCCACGGGGAAACACACATTACAATAGCGAGAAAAAGGGTGAAGAAACTTGTTAATTTAGCTCCTGACATCTTATTGCATTTCCCGTTGGACTAGCAATAACTAATGACGAAAAAGACTGATAATGTAATTTGTTCGAATTTATGGGCTGCTCACAGCAAGCGACAATGTCCACAATGAGCCTCTTGCCGCCCATCAAATACTTGGTGAAGGACGAAAGTAAGCAATGGTTTTACGCCAAAGGGTACTACATTTTCTTGGTCCTGTAAATTAGATGAGAGCTGTAGGTTTCTAAAAATGTCACGGGTTGGGCGCCCGAGAAGATATCAACTAACAAATGAACACAGAATACACACATTACCAACATACTTGTCTTCCAACCTGTTTGTATACCACAATTTGTCGATATTTTGCAAACGATTGCGAAAAACGATAATTTCGCAATTATTCAGAAGTTTCAAATAAGTGCTCCAAAAGCAAAGGACGTTTTGAAATGGTTTATGGAGAGCTTGTCAATTTATCCTATTAGCAAAGATTGTTCATGGTAAATAGATGATTGACGCAGACATCAGAGATAATACCATGCCACCTCCTCCGTGTCTATTTACTATTATTTTAACGTACAGCTAAATAATGGACCTTGAATCTCGATATTGCCGATTGCTGTTATAACTTGGCATTTGATAAACACTCGTTTACAAATAGAGCAAAGCGATTAAAATTGTCTGGCTATACAAATGGCGGCATTGTATATTCCATCAGACATTGGATTTGGTTCAAATATTAGGTGCATATTTATTTTTTATTACACTGGAGGAATATTCTTCCTGAACTCATATGGAAAGAGAGCATAGCTACACTCCAAACAATCTGTACTGTTACGGAGTGTTTACTGCCCTTGGAAATCAGGCGTAAGTGGGACAATTTCCAATGACAATGACGCAACATCGAGTGTGTACCAAGTCGCTCAAGAAAAAGAAGAAAACAGAACAAAAAAGCGCATCTGGACGAACAGCCTGCTATCAGCGGTTGACAAATAGTATTGTGAGTGTTTGGAATGTGGTTATAATTTTGTTTGATTTTTGTGAAACATTGTATATATCCAAAATAAATCAAAGATCCAAAACTAGACGCTTAATGTGTTGACACTTGCATGCTCGTTTTCAGTTCGTTCTGTTGCTCTTTGTGTATTTGGTAATTAAAACAAACAACATAAACATAAAACAACAAGACAAAACAAATCTCATAACATATCGTTTATCCCCCTCGTGCTATTATGCAATCAATAGTCATCTTAATTATTTCACCATATGTTTTTGTCAAGCACTTACTGAGACATACGGATTAGGTCTATATTATAGATACAGTAATGATAAAACATGGAACGTCCACCAAGTCAGTAATACTAATGTGACTTAAATACGATTAGAAAAATATATCCACTGAATAATACGTGAGGAAGATGTTTTAACCCCACAAACTGAAATAATTATGAGAATAAAATGGTTATTATAAGCGGAAGTAATAAATCAATCTAGATTTCAAAATGTGTTGGTTGTCGGAGGCAGCAATGTAATGACGTTCATAAAAAGAAGTATACCGTGAGATTAAGTAATGTAAAGGTACCATCTACATTTTATTGAATTTCCGCCTCGATGAACAGTAGCTAATCGATTAAGGTATTCTGGCCGATTTGAAGGGTTTTTTTACTAGACACAATATACGTCATATGAATTGTTATCTGGTCACATGCTACGCTGAAAGTAGAGTAAGATCAATGTTTCTGTGGTGAGATGGACATTTTGGGATCGTTGATATATCCTTATTGAAAACGTCTTTTACTTGTCTTTCCCGTCTCACTTCTCACTCAGTCTGATTGATTACGATTAAGAAACTATTGTAATATTTAACGGAATATCCTCTTAAGCATATTGATATGTTTCAATAAGTGTCACCGACTCTATAAATCTGTTTGGTAGTCAGATCTGCACCTTCTTTGCAGTTTGAAACGAAATTAACAGACGGTTTTCGTAGATAAGACATTTAAATTAAAGTTTAAACACTATGTACGGGCCTAGCAGCAGTAGCCTAATCACAAATTTGAGTGCTGCGTAATATACCGTACTTCAGGCAACGAAAAAGAAAACTCCTGTTAAAACTTAAGAACTTACCTAATATTTCGCTGAGAAATTGTGTTTCTACATGTCTGAGTTGTTTAAATATGTTTCCAACATCTTCGCCACTAAATCAATTCCGTCTCAATCACTAATTCTGGTCGCAGCTGGAAAATAAATCCTTTAAAATCTCTCCAAGATCTACTGGAAGTAAACCCGCTAATTTGTCAGACACATTATCGATTAAGTCCTTATCTTTAACACCTGTATTTCTCTAAAACAAATTGTAAGAGCCATGAAAGTCCAGCTTCAACATTAGCAGAATATTTGCTTAGAACTGAGACTATGGAATGTGGAAAAATATAAATCGGAGAAAAACGCTCATTTGTATTTGCTTTCTTTCGGGTTCTATCGATTACAAATTCGTTTATCCGGCAGTGTTTGCAGAGGCACTTGTTGTAGTTGAACCACATTGTAAACTTTAAATAAACTATACATTTCGTACAGTTTTATTTAATTATGGTCAGTTCCACTGTTTATTATAAAAGCTTTTGAATCAAGTCTATACAAAATAGAGTAAACTTACTACACCAATAAAAGATACACATGGATACATGGTGATTCAATATTTCGGTTTATTTTAAAACCATTGTCAAGAACTATTTTGTGAAACTCATCAGTGGGAATCGTGCTATTAAATCTCTACAAACAGGAAAAGAAAGCGAAATCGAAAATTGTTTTATATTTATAGAATTTGAATTCACAGATAGGGATCTTTCAAAATGTACATAAATATTGTCTGTCAGGGCAGAGCGGCCTCAAGTCCGTAAAAGAAAAAACCTATGGTTGTGAGGGAGCTTCATGTTTCCCTAGTACTATCTTTGGTCTATCACGTGATGGCTGCATATATGGGTGGTTCCGCACATCACCTGTCAAGGCCTATCAGCGTTTCTTTCTTCGTGGGTAAACTTTATACTGAGGGTAGCTTACTTATATGAAGACGGAATGTCCACTGATATGCAACTTCTTAAAAAACAATCTCTGCTGCTGCCGGAGCCACATCGATGTTGATCAGTAGGCAAACCCGTTTAGCAATGCATTTAAGCCATCAATATACCATTGAAGAATAAAGTTGGTCTCCCATACAATACAAAGTTTTAAATCTCACTGTTCTTCTTCCCCTGTCCGTGTAGAATATAGACAGAAATTTTAGTGTTATGGCATCCATCGAAGTAGCCCGGAAAACCTGATATCAATCGATCTTATATAGTTAATCGAACCGGCAATGCAATAAAGTTCTAAAGGTACCTCCACGTAACCTAATATCACGGTACGATATTTTTGTGTATCTCATTACATTACTGCCTCTGGCAACAAACTCATTTTGAAAACAATATTTATGTTATACATCCTTTGAACCCTATAGCCTTATTCTCTGCCTAAAATTACTTCCGTGTCGGATCAATGAAAATCAAGAGTGTGGCGTCAACTTAACTCGCTTGTGTAATATTTCCAGTATGGCGGTATTGTAAGCAGCGTTATTAAAACTTATATATGTAGCCTGATAATCAATAACTGGTTGTCATTTGTCGTTTTTCAGGCGAGACTAGCTTTCGGGTTGAACAAGGTAACATGGCGCAGAGGCTGCTCACTGTTGACTGCATTGCCTGGCGATTCATACTTTAGATTTAAACTTCCGGTGTATTGCTATAGGTCTTATTTATAAGGCTAACCTCTCTATGATATTAGAGCTTATGCAAAGTATATTTATATAAACACATAAAAATATACACACATACATGCACATGGTCACACATTATATATACATATTAAAATAAATATATAATACAAATATACATGCACGTACACACACGTGCATGCCTGTAGATTAAGAGAAAACGTTTTGTAGATTAGATAGAACTACACCATGAACAAGCTATCGACTTATTCAGATCTGCTGTTGATGTTGAGTCCCAATACATTAGAAGTGCAACAGTTGCATCCCTTGTGTATCCAAACGCAGTAATGTCATCCAACATATTGTTTGTTTGTTTGTGTTTAACGTCGTACTCAAGGGTATTGCACATATATGACGATGGGCACAAATACAGAACATCACAAAAAAAATCTGCTTCCCGTTACCCTTCATCATCCAACATAAGCTGCCTCGGCTCATTATAGAGAGGACAATGTAATAAGTGGTCAGCTGTCTCATTTGTAAGTCCGCATTTACACTTTGTATCTGTCGTCAGGAAATTATTCAGAAGATCGTTTTTAAGTGAGCTGCACCCGTTTCTTATGTGACACAGAAATATATTTTCAGGTCTACTGCCGACATAGTACCAAGACAGAGGATTGCTTATGTTAAAGAAAGTAGTCAGCCTTTTCCCAAAAGCAACACTATCTGACAAGGTTTTCAGATTTCCGGCAAAGTATTCCAATCGTTTGTTGTTGTCGGAAAAAATGTTTTTTGAAAAAAATCTGTTTTACAACGAAATGGGGTAAAGTTTAAGTTGGATCAGAGCTGATTTGCATTTCTCTCTGAGGTCAGTTCGGGGAGACGACAATAAAGGCAATTTGTATATTTTGGGAAATAGTTTTAGTCATGTATTTTCCTTCGAATTCGTAATGTTTGGAAGCCAGATTCTTCGTATATTAGTTGAGAGGCAGTAATTGTTCTGAGGCAATCCTTCTGTATTTGTTCTAACCTGTATATTAGTTCTTCATTACGATTGTCCCAAACAACGTCGGCGTACTCCAGAGTGAGTCTTACAAAGGATTTGTACATAATCTCAAGGCTCTTTCTATCAAACT
>JAVFBW010184216.1:0-10551 GCA_034783835.1 Mopalia ciliata
CCGAAATAGGAGAAAAAGAGGAAGACAACTCTTCCTTCACAAGGGAGGTAATCGTTGGAGACGGACAAGTTTGATACTGGCAGGTATTCAAATGTGAAATTACTTTGCCTTTCACATCCTGATAGATGAGATACTCCATAAATCCTATTATTGACGGCATGATTTGTTTTTAAAATCTCATGGCAAACAATTCGCTGCCGATTCCTCAAAGTGACCAATCTGCATAAACGTCATTCCTGTGAAATTCAATTTGAAAATTGACTTACATTGAAAGGTGCTCCTACGAGTCAAATTTGGCTCTATCAGTCTGCACTATTCAGTATGAAAAGTAAATGCGTGTCCCCTTGTATAACTGATCAGGTCATCATATTTCGCCTGTGCCAAATTTGGTGTTTTCTTATAACCAGGCCCTGGTTTTTGCCTTGCCTCTCGTCGGCCATTCAAAACATGGTTGTAGAATCCATCCTGTAGATGTTACGTCTTGTAACGTATGGTGTCGGCATGTTCACGATCGATTTCAATTTGCATGATGTCATTCCGGTTAACTCCGTGGCCTTCTTGTGAGCTTCCGACCCGCAGAACCTTCATTTGTTGAGAAAGAGCCTTCCAATCTGTTATTTCAGATGCCTGTAATTGATGAACCTTGTATATGGATTACTCTTTCTGGACAACTTTATGACTTTTGCTACTTCAGTTGGAACGAAAATGTCGCCTGCCTTTCGGAGTGTTCTTTCAATCAGACTATGCATGGAATCCCCTTCGCTTTGACCGTGATTAGTTAAAAAAAAATACTGAGTTATTCTTTTGATGGATGTATCCTTCTGTTGAATAAAATAAAGATACATGGTCGGTAAAATAGAGTTTTTGTTTCGTGCACCACACCCATCTGCAAAGAAAGTTACCACTTTTGCCTGATTCTGATCTGCCAACTCCAGAAATCTGTACACGTTGGACACGATTTCATTGGCCCCTCCGCCAGCCATACCTTCGTGCTAAAAAGAACAATGACCATTAGCATTGCCAAGATCAAATATAGTAAAGTTATAACACGACAAATTTCGCTTGTAAAATAATTCACTTCTTTGTGATATGGGCAACATGATTACCTGTTGTAGATCAAACACACCAGCCAGCCAAACCATTATCCATCTTTGTGTTATCCTTGATGATCTGCTTAATCGTTCTCACTTCTTCCTCTTCAGTGGTATGTTTGTCATAATGTTCCTTTAAGCTCTCTTTCTGTTGACGGTTTCTTTATGGTAAGTATCACAGATTCCGCATTGGTCTTTCTTTGGCAGATGGAACCGTAGTTTCATCTTTCGAAATATATTGCTGTAAAATGAATACGAGACGGTTTGATTGGGGTGGTCTCTGATGTATAATTCATACATTAGTGTAACAGTGAGGAGAGGTGAGAGGAACTGCATGTTGGTGTCCTGTCTGCAGTAGTGTGATTCCATCCTGGGAAAACGATTTATGTGATCTGTGATTAATTTCGTCAAAAGCTCATCCCTCTCCTTCATACCTTGCGTGCCTCCTCCTCGTCTTTCAACTGGCAGGATATTGTCTCGATCAGAGTTCTTTAGAGCAGTTCTCACCTGTCTGCTTGATATAATCCCACGTGGTAACCATCTGGCATTATAGTTTGCCTAATCCTCTTTACTTCCGGTTCCAAATTGGTCACTTTGTGAAATTACCGGAAGGGGGTCCGTGCAGATTGGTCAAGGCGGCCCTTTCACACAACGTTAACGGCTAAAAATAAATAAACGATCTCAATGCGAGATTGTAGCTCATGATGGGCATTGATGGGGAAAATTCGCTGGTTCAGCTATCTCAATTTCATCAAAATTGCAGATTGGTCACTTTGAGAAATTAGCAGCGAATTTTAGTGTGTTTCAGTCCAGACCGGCGCCTCGATAGTGCTTCAGTATAATGTTAAATTAGTTCTGGCACTTTTTACAGACTGTCGGGTCTGTCAATGCTGTTTACCGATATAATATCCTTTATGCCAAAATATACATCAGTCACTCAACCAATAAGTCAATAAATCAAAGCGCTATCTCCATTAAAATAAATTAAGCATTTTATTGGTATATGGCTAGAATTAGTAGACGAAAATGATGCTTTTCAACATACAAATTTCTTAGAGAGGATTCACATGACAAACCAAACACAAATGATTTAAAGAAAGGTAACAAAGTAGGTGGCCAGGCGCTGCAAACATGTTGTTTGTTACGATTAACTCCATTGTTGCTAAGAGATAAAATTGATGATACTTCTGATCTGGTGGTGTGGCAAAACATTATCCTGCTTCAGAAAATTGTACAATTCGTACTGTCACCCAAAATATCCTCCTCTCAAGTGTGTCTCCTGTCAAATTATATTCAACAGTATAGAGAGGACAGATTAGAAAGATTCCCAGATGAAAGATTAAAACCAAAGCATCATTACATAAGTCACTATCCAGAACTAATCCTACACTTTGGACCATTAGTTCATGCTCGGACAATGAGATTTGAATCAAAGCACAGCTATTTTAAAGAGTGTGCTAGACATTGTCAAAATTTTCGAAATATCACCAAAACATTGTCACACAGACATCAACTTTTCCAAGCTTATTATAGTTCAGGGCATTTATTTGCGCAGGAAGTGGACTTCAGTGACACCATTCCGTTCAGTCCTTACTTGTTCAGTACTATAAAGTTCAAGTGTTGGTTAAAAACACTGTCTCGACATACATGGAACTCGCTATAGAAAGGACTCTGTTCTAATACTATGCAAGTTGGATTACAATTTAATTGTTGGAAAGATAGCTCACATTCTTATCACATCTGAAAAGGAAGTTTATTTCATAGTAAATCAATACCTTGCCGTGTATGTAGCTGACATGAACCACCATGAGATTCGGAGATCAGATATTGAGGTTGACGCCCGGGCCTATCACCTCATGCTTCCTATTAACTTAACTGATATGGCATGTGTTAGTTACACTTCATTGGAGGACTATGTCTGTCATGAAGTATATCATGCTGGAAATAAAATGATTATTGTGGGGAAACATGTGTAGAGTTATTCAGTAAGTTTAGGTAATTACGACATTGGTCAATCGTAAAATGCCTTCCAGCTTTCATTGTATCACTGCAAAAGCTTAAGAATACAGTAGATATAGGCTGTATCAAGCAACCTCTTCACACTTGGGTGTAGGTGGTTAATGGAAGTTTTTGAATGTTAATGATTTGTTGTGGTGACTTTGTTCTGTTAGTTTGATGAAAGTGTTATCAACAGTGGACAAGGCTGGCAGATTGTCATATTGGTAAAATCACTCAAACAAGTAGTGCTTGATGTATGAAAACACACACAAACTCCATTCAAACTGGCTTGAAATTGAGAGTTTTCTATAAAGTGATCATAGAGTGTCAATTGTGTAAAAAAGGGTTTTAGTGGGCTGTTTAAAAAAAAACAGACAAATTGTTTTGTGTGTTCCGGTACATGTGTGGAATAAAAAAAATACCTAAGTTAGGCAGTACGATATGACATCTAATGTTTTGATCCCAATACAAAAAATAACACTTTGCTGCAAATAGGAGGTTTTCGCATATTAATCATAACGAAATGGTAGATTCAGGAGATATTGCAAAAGTGGTGGAAGATTGGAGACTGAAACCACAAGAAGAAGAAATAGTGGACAAGAGGTTGAAAGACCTTGGTGAGAGAGAGAGAGAAGATTTCAAATTTCTGGATCCAGAAAAAGATCTTTGTGATGAATTACCTCCTATACAATGTCGGAATATAAAGGTGCAATTAAAGATGATGTTCTCAGGTAAGTTTTTGGCTGCAAAAAGTAGTAAGAACTCAATATTGAATTATAAATATATAAAAAGCTTTTAAATACTTACTAGTAAGATATTTTCTGAGAGGGACATTTTCATTACATAAAGTAACCTACAGGCAATTGTGTTGAAATAATAACTAAAAACAACTGGTTAACTTGCTGTGAAGAGTTGAAGTTGGTAAAATTGTACTATTTCCCTCCAAACTACCTACCTATCCCGCAATGCAAAAACAGTACTACTCTGCTTTAAAGGACAACCCCATAATTTAGAACAAAAACATCAGCTGAATATGTTAAGTACTGTAGGTTAGTAACATTTTGAGTTTGTGAATCCCTTGATATCAGAACACATGATACGTATTTAATTTTACAACTTATGACAACGAATGTACTCTGATGTTTTTGTTTCCTCAATCTGTAGTGTACATATAATGTTTCTTGTCATATAATGTAACTTAAGTTAAATCGGTAAAAAAATATTGCAAGTTTTGCCTCAGCATTATCTGTGCTGTTCTGATTTGTGATATAACCAAGACAATGATGGATAACCCACATCAAACAAATGTAGTTGTAGTTGTATATCTACTTATAAGGCCAACACTCCAGTTACATCACCTGTACTTTGCTGAATGGGTTTTTTTGTTTTGTTTTTTTTGCTTAAGTTAATGTTTTTTATATTTTCTTCTGTCCTTCAGAACCACCTGTGATCCAAACTCCAGTTGACATCTCAGAACAGAACACCCCATCAAATTCAAGCATTTCAGGTAACTTCTTTAAGGCTATAGTTTGCTTACAATAATTTAGTCATTCTGAAGAAAGGAAAAGGGTTATTCTTTTTTCACCTACATGTTTTGTTTTCTTTGTTTGTGTAATGTGTATTGTCAATCTTAACTTTATTTATTTTGTAAACAAAAAGACATACACAATAGCTCATTCCCAATAACATGCACTCATCCACTCTTATCATTCACACTTCACACTATTAGAAATGTATATACAAGATGATTTTCTGTTCATTTAGATTTTCAATAGCCTACCTATATGTATTTTGACAGTTATGCTTGTAATATCTGGTTCAGCAATTCATCATATAAAAATTAATGTTTTCTTGGTGGGGAATAACACTCCTTTTGTATTATACTAGATTTTTTCGTGGAACTAGATGTTTTCTGTTATATATGTTGCCTGCACATTTCCAAATTAGTCACACCATAATCCTAGAATATTTTTCACTTGGCGAAGTATAAATCTTAACTAGCCTTATCCAAACAAACGTAATTTACAGCTGATTATAACAAGGTTATTTTACATAGTCATGCCATGGCATTATATCATTATATCATAACTGATTGGCTGAATTTTTTATTTTTCTATTTATCAGAGATGAGTGATTTTGACTCAACTGCATCCACAGCAAGTTCTTCTAGTGGTATTTCACCTTCACAGAATTGGACATCTTCATTTAAGATGCCCTATCACAAGTTTCCACCTGAACTGTTAAATGAATGTGAAAATGGCAGAAGGCCCCCTACATCACTTAGACTTGAAATGGTGAGAATCATCTCGAGTGAAATCAGAACATACACTCGTTTACCTGGGAAAAAAAATGTGGAAATAATAATAAAAAAACTTTGTGATAGGTACAAAGATTCTTTTGTCGACAAAATTGGAGAGGAAATTGTTGGCAATGGTGTAGCTACCCTAGTACAGCAAGTCCTGGACAGGTTGGTGAATGCATATGGAAGAGGCCAAGGGGTAAAACGAAAGAGGTATGTGATTCCTGAAATGTGTGCTAATAATGCCATGGACTATGGTTGCATCAATGTTGACCCACAGAATCTACCGGAAGGAAAAACAAAAGCTGATTTGATCAACATGAAAAACAAACTGATAGAAGAATCCACCAAAACAATCCAGGAAAGGGACAACAAAAAAGTTGAAGAATATATGGACATTACATATGCATTACAAAGATGGGACATAAATGCTGACCCTGCTGTGCAAAGTCTTCAAGCTGACTGGCCTCTCCTCTTTGAATTCCAATATCTCACAGCTCACTTTCACAAATTGACTGGCATAGATATAAGCTGCAAATTCAAAGAAAACCTAACAGAAAAACAAACTCGTCTAAGGAACTTCATTGCAACGAAGCGTAGTAAAACAAAAGGGGTACAAGAGCGTTTACAGGACATGCATGTAGCTTCGTCTGATGAACAATTACAAAGAGGACTCCTTATTCTACTGGTTGCTCAGAGTCTTTCAGAAGACAGTGATTTACTGGTGAAACAGTACGAGGTGAGTTAATTAAACTATACCAATAGAACTGTTGTCAAAATTGGGCTGACTATGAAATGGGCCGGGCATGTGCAGTGGGTGGCCTTTAACAAAACATAGAAATTTTGGTTACTTTCTTACAAACACTATCCCAGCAGAGTCCATTTATTAACACTAAGACATCGGACAGTTGCAATATGCAGCTCAAACCAGTCTGATGATTGATGAGATCTGTAAAATACAAATAGAATATATCCTAAGTTTCACCAAAAAAAAAAAATCAATTTTTATATTTTATCTTTTCATTTTTGTAGGAGTTATTCCCCTGGATTCACAGATAATACATTCTAAATATTAATGGCTAGATTATCAGTTCTTAAAAACAAATGTTGTTTGTTGTAGGATTTCACTAATCACAGAGAGGTAGAACGCATGACAACAATTCTGACTCCACATGTAGCTGTTATTGGTAAGTGCTATGAGATCAAACAGGTTTGATACATTCCACCCTACCACATGTTATATGCAAGGCAATCTTGTGTGCAAAACCAGATTTTACCTTGATCCTAATTAGCATGTAGGCAAGTTTATACAGTTACAGAGTTGATATAGTAAATGATTAAGTGGGTTAGCTCAGGAGTTTATGTTTTTATTCAGTTACAAAATTTTGTGCAGTTTTGATGTTTACCAATGACTGGTTCAGTCTACTTGTCTCAGTTTTTAGTATCTACTTCTACATATTATTAAAGAGGTGAATTAATGTCATCTGCTATTTTGTGATTAGAAAATTGTAAACTTCAGTTATTAAAAAACTAGGTGGATTTACAGTAAACCTAGTTTTGTCTAACATAAAATGAAAAAAAGTTGGACCAATACTTCAGAGCATTTGATATACACATGGATTCTACTAGATTTTTTACTTTTTTTAAGCAGGGCCTATTCTCCCTAATAGTCCTGAATGAGAATCAAAAACTACACAAAAATTGAATCACTAAATTGCAAGCAGAAAAATATTGGTGGTTATATTTATCTCTTTACAACTAAAGGATGGCAAAAATGGCTAGTAAAAATCTGCTGAAATCTAAAAAACAGATGACCCTGATAAGGCCATTGTCCCAAGACTAAGTTCAGTATATTTTGGCCAAGCATTAATAGTGCTGTCTTTGTTAGGCACTGAAAGAAGAATAATTTCTAGCAGATTCTTTGTGTAAGTGTGGCCATAAGCTGTTAAGAGTCTAAAACTGTCATATAAGTGAAATAATATGCTTGTTGACCACCAATCAATCAATAGTGAATTGGCATAGGATACAGAAGCTATAACTAAAACACTTTATCAATAAAATTATTTCTGTTTTCTTTCTGTTTTAGGAAAAGTGACAGATCTCTCTTCCAAACTGTTTCTTGTGATTGATAAAACAGTAGTGAACAGTTGTATTGACAGTATGTTGGATGCCCTTATAATGGCGTTTTCAACATACTATGTTCTCAACATTAAGTATGAGGAGGGGTTGACATCTACCCTGGAATTTATTCAAAGGTAAAGTATTATTGCTATGTAATTTTAATAGTTTTAACTTAATGTTAAAATTTAGCAGCCCTCTGGCTTAGGGGCAGTTTGTTTGAAGAGGAGCACTGGAGGACAATTAACTTTCCAACATGATGGAAACATGTTACATCTTGGTTGTGCTAGTGTCAATTATTGTTGGAATATAGCTGTCATGTAAGTGATATACCCTTAATCATGGCCTAAAACACCAATATCAAATTTAGCATAATGACAATTAAAAAACAAGTGTGTTACTAACGGCATTAGACAAACGTGTGGTATTTCTGATAAATTGAGTGTGGTAACTAGCCATCTCAGTAAGGAGTTACGCTTGTCACCATTAAACATATTAAGGTAGTTCTATGCACTTATATTTACCATTGTTTAAAGAAAAATTACTATTATTACAAAATTCAACATAGGTAGATTCTCCAGTTAATGTGCACTTGGTTTCACAAGAAGCTGTGGGAGACCTGCAAAATACTCAACGTTTTTTTTTGTGGTACCAATAAAAATAAAAGTGTTTATGACATTAACAGGTTCAACTGAATTTTGTTAGGAAAATGCCTGGGTTACTTCAGAGCTAAAGGGCAACATGAAGGTGATCTTTCATGACTTATGTCTTACACATCATGCTTTCAATTAGCAGAGTAAAACCCACTTTGCCTTTGCTTCAATAAAACTGTTTCATACAGGGCAATATTTACTAAAATATTCATGGGTTTCTTTTCAGATGCATAGTTAACCTTAACCCATGCAGCGGCTCCAAATCCAAAAAGAAGACAAACAACAAGGTGCTCTCCTTTTTGAACTCTCTTAACGATTTTGAATGGAGCCTTTGATTAGTTAGAGTTGTTGTTCGGCTTGCCACATCTACAATGGAAAAATACCCTCAGGTGAAAAACAATTTTGCGAATTAGACTTTTATTGTGGTCTGATTGGCATGAGTTGAAGTCATTAGTCTTGTCTTAGTAGCCCTTGTTGGGAATTCAGTGAACTGAATAGCGCAAGCTTCAAATCAAAACTATAATTACAAGCTGTTTCCAATACAGAGAGTGACATAACTATACTTAAAAACTTCTATAAAAACTTATAAGTTTAGATATATTTGAACATTGTAGGCTTTTTTATACTCCTGCCATTTGACCCTACATATAATAGCATTTGGTTTGACTTTTTGGCTTTTTGGTTTATTCTTATCAGGTTTTATTAAAACTGTAGGCATATATGTCTGCCTAGTAGATTCAGTGCCTAATGCCACCTGACAACCAAGTCTTAATGTGGTTTTCAGCTGTTTACTTGAAATCCAATAATTGAAGTTAAATGTATGTGTATGTAATAAGGCTACAACTGGCCTCAATTGGTAACATATTTAGTCTCCAGCTGTTAATTTTCAGGCTGTTTACCATTTGATACTCTATTAGATTTTATAATACAGGTTGTCAAACTTGGTAGGGATATTTCTTTTGGCAAGATGGAGCATTTGGTTTGTCCAATTACAATTAATTACATCCACAATCAACTAATCAGATCAAACTAACATAATAGTAAGTCAAAAACATAACATGATTTTCATATTCAGGCATATATTGAGATTTGTCAACCTACATGTATGTAAAAAAAAAAAATTGTTTATATATCGAGTTTTGTGAATGTGGACAATCGATTTTTTTGGTTAGTGATGTGTGTAATCTCACTATGTAAAACACAAAACTTAACTGCACCATACATGTAAAAGCAACCCCCCTCCACTCTATGTTAAGACATTCTCCATATATCAATTGAGACAGTGGATAAACACTACCACAGAAATTTGGTGGGTAATTTGAGGGAGCTTTCTGATGCCCTGGTGCTCTCGGACTGAAAGGAATCTGATGGGTGCCTTGTTATGCTCTGTGATTTACTTGTCCTTGTTTATTGCGGTAGGAGTTGGGGATTACCTTCACCCATTGGTATGGGTGAAATAAAATTATGTATGACATATCCAAAAGAATTTTTACAAAGGGTTGTATAGTCAATATAGACTTCAGGAAAGCTCTGATATGATTTGGATGCATTTGTGTAAAATGTTTTAATACCTACTCAAAAAGTATGTTTTCCTTTTGTTTAAGTCCTAAGATTAGTTGACTTTTTTTTTTAGGTATAATCATGCCACAAAAATATTTTACTGGCAACAGGATTAACAGTTTTTTTATAACTAAACAGTAAACAGTTTTGTTTTGTTGTGTAGTATTATAAGTGCACACTTTCAGATAAGTGAAATATGCCTGAGTATGGCATTGAACACCAATAGTTGTTTCCCATAAGATATATGTTTCATGGTATGATTAAAGGCAGTATGTTTATAGTTTAACCATATTATCGTTTCCTAGATCTTTCTACTATTGGAGCATGCTGCTGCCATATACATGAATTAATTGTTAACATGAAAGTAAACAACAATTTATTATCAATCTTAAATGTCTTTGACCCAACAAATATTATGACCTTTAGTGTGGTATCATTTATAATTGAGATTTGTCTCCATAGGATCTGATCTTTTTTCCTCCCTTTCTAGTATTGGTAAATCATTTGGCACTTAATCCAAAGATGGATTTGGTGTGAGTTTAATATTTTGGAATTCTTCACATTCATGATGTTTGTGACAATTTTTAGTTAAATATTTTTTAGAGTTACACTTTGAATATTTGTAATAACAATGTTTCACAATTACCATTTGGTGTGGACCATTCATCCGCTTATTGTTTTTATTCTGGATGGTAAATAAGGTCTTGATTATGATCTTTGTTTTTTGTTACACCAGAAACTTGGAAAGTGTTAGTTTTTTTTTGTTTTAAACAGTTGTGTTCTGGCTATAAATTATGTTGCCAACAAATTACATAATGATGTTTTGTTTTTG
>JAVFBW010184227.1:9366-20035 GCA_034783835.1 Mopalia ciliata
CCCCCCCCCGATGTTTCTTTGGTCGTCATATTTAGATGATCTAGCAATTGCATTAGTTCAATAGGCTGATTTATGTTCACAAAATGAAACTTCTGCTAATAATTTTTGACAATTGTTTACTGTTAGGCAATTCATTCCTGATAGACATTAAACTCATATGTTTATTCTTACTTCAGGACAACTTAACAGCTCGGGATATCGCTGAAATCAAAGACAGGTTGGAGTATGTGGATGTCATAGATAAGGTTGGTGATATTTCTAGAGGGAACAGTGATCGTCAATTTCCCAATATTTCCTAAAACAAACTGTGACTTTCTACCAAACATCGTCCATGATCAACTTCATTGTTTTGAAATAAGTTTTCAGTCTTTAAAGTATATTAATATCATTATGATTATTGACAATTTGTGGACTGATATTTGGTGTAAAAAGATTAGAAAATAAAAATGGCCGACGGGCAAAAAATCTAAAGATTTTGCATTGCGTAATTAAAATACCCCTCTCCCCTATTATGTAAGAAATTTCCTCTTTTGTTATATCAACAAAATATGTTGACTGGTGTAAGTGGAAAAAGCATTGTATTAACCAATGCATTGGACTCCATTTGATTTTGAAGTTTTGATTCATTTACTGTGATTTCCAGGTAGTTCGGAGCTGGTGCTATGAACCAGACTGTGACGTCACTAATAGGAGACTACTCTGTCTCCATGGTTACCCGTATATCCCATGCGAAAATGACACGCTTACAAGACACGAGAAGGTCACCAAAGTCGGTGACATCGGGCAGTGCAAAGCTTTTGAACAGTTGGAAAAATATGCGGTAAATTAAAAATACGACTTCTGTTCCCTTTTATGAACAGAGCCAATGTTATAAAAGGGTTGTTCTTGATATACAAGACAGTTACATTAACTTTCAGTAAGAGTCCATTTCATATATCAGCAGAATAGTAGGTCGACCCATTTGATTCACAACATCAATATTTTACCTCCATGACATTTGGTGTTGACCGTCATTAACCATCTTGCTCTATGGCCAAACGTTTTTCTGAGGCTTGCTTTAACATAATAATGGTAGCTACTTTTTTGTGAAGCTATCTTTATCTCTTCGTTTATTGTGTTTAAATATTTTTTTATTTTCATTTATTTGCATGAAGTTTACAGGAACCTCTAGAATTACGTCCAATTTAGGTACTCGAATACAGTTACGTTGAGATTTCAAATAGGATGTATAGCTTAAATTGACAAACATCTACTCTGCTTGTGTCTCTGGTAGTTTATCAAGAACATAAGATAATTCATCAATTTTAATTAATCTACATCCCTGTGCCAGTGTGATGGCTTTTTAGAAATATATGTTATTGCTTGGGGAAAGTAATACACGTTTGAAATAGTTTTAATTTCTGATTTTTTTTTTCTCTTCTTCTTATCGATGTTCGACATTAATGAATTTTGATTTTGGCCCGATTATAATAAAGGATGACTATCAGCTGCATGGATTGTCTTCAATTTCAGTACTGTATTGGGCAATTTCACGAGGCTGTTGAGAAGGGTGACCTAGACACAGTGAATGCGATGATTTACCTGGACCAGTTTTCATCGTCATTTGAACCCTGTTTGGTGGACAGTAGAACTCAGGTAAAACACAAAAGAAGAAAACGCCACCACCGTTTCTTGCCTACAGTTCCAATGTCTAATTGGTTTGCCTGAATAAGAGAGAGTATAAATAAGCAAGTATTGACCTTTTAGTAGATAAACACCAATACCCAAGTAACGTTATTCCGAATACAGAAATCTTCAACGTTTTGATACTTTATTGGGTCCTCCGGCTAAGGGCAGTTTGGTTGGAGCGTTGCACTACCGTTTTACTTAGCACTATCCAACATTATGGAAAGCTTCACATCTTGGTTGTGCTAGTGTCGATTATTGTTGGAATACCCCGCCGTCATATAAGTGAAATACCCTTAAGCATGGCTAAAGCACAAATCAATCAATCGATACTTCATTGATTCGTCTTCATGAGTTTTACAACAAATGAGAAATAAATACATTAATATAGGGCAGTTACACAGATCATGGTGAATGCCACAATACAACAATAGAAAAAATGCAATGAAAACACCAAAGCTGTATGGCTTTTGATGATTAATGGGGGAATTGTAAAAAAAACTTGTCAGTTAGGTGCACGATTGGCTTCTCAAGTACTTTCTCGCGTTATGTGTCCTGTAAGGCACTCAGCCAACCTAATATCTTAATTGTCACGTGATGTTTTATGCATTATATATTATATATATTATAAAGCCAAAGGTGCACGTTAATGTTTTTTTTTTCTGAACAGTATGCTCTTTGTCCAATAGAACATAAAAGGGGAGGTAATTCATGTTGGTCCAGATCGTGTGCTTTTAATGACCACTAGCATTAATAAAAACTTTTTTCGCCTGAGGAATAAGGTTTCCAACGATAGAGATGTTGTTTTAATATTTAATAAATTTTTAGCGATAAAAATACATTTAAATGCTGAAAAATCTAACGCACTTGGTTGGTCAGAAGCTTGATGACATATGCATATGGGTAGAAATCATTGTTCAAACCAAATAGCCTACGTGACGGCTTTTGGCGGGAAAGTTTGAATTGGTGTGATATCTATTAATTGAAACATTATTGCTTGTTTTAGTTCAACACAATTAGCTTTATTCATTACTACAAATGACCACAACAGACAAAAAACTTGAAAGGTTTTCCCTTTTAAAGGATCCATCATGTCCTCTTTTAACCAGGTAAATGCTCAGCCGGCGTTACATAAAGCTGTCCTCCGGGGCCATAGAGACGTTCTACGAGTCCTGGTGGAAGCGTATCTTTATTTACTTGGACAGCGTCTGGATGTTATACGAGATCAGGTCGGTGTCTCTTATCTCTAAAATACCACTTTAAAGAGTTTGAGTCACGATGAACCATCTTTTCTGTATGCCCATTGTAAGAGGAAAAAACACGGTTTACAGTCTGACATATATGGTGTTGTTTGTGTTCCTAACGAAAGTTGCCTCCCTTGGAGATTGACCCAACTGGCCATATATAAGGTTAACAGTTTGCCAAATATGGTGTTTTTGCGTCTAAACGGAAGTAGGCGGAGTTTATTCTTGGGACTGTAAACCCGTGTAAAAAGCTAAAATTTGCCCTAGATTCCAGCTTGCAGAATTAATTTATAAATTTTAATTTAGCAACATTTTAGTATTTCTGTGTATGAAACCGCAATGTATTCTTTATCCCGGTTTTAAACCTATTATGAATTTAAATGGTATTTTCAACAGTTCCACAGGACAGTTCTTCATTACGCTATGGCTATGGAAGGCGGTGAAGATATCGTTACTTACCTATCTGAGAATGGAGCTTCAGAGCATGTTATGGATAAAGTAATTATATTAAATATATGGTCAAATTTTATTGTTAAAATCCAATAAGTCAATTAAGAAGAAAATAAGAAGACATACTCAAAACATCTACAAAATGGGACTTATTCTTTAATATTTATCAAACCTTCGTTCTTTCTTCGAGACTCTAAGTTACTGATCAGCCATTTTATTAGAGATTAACGTTGTGTGTATGTATACAGCAAACGACAATGTAAATGGACTACTTTTTTTGCTGACAAAAGAAAGTTTGAATTGGCTATTGAAACATTAAGATAAAGTGCAATTCTGTTTGTTTAATATGGACTTTGGATTGAATTACTTTTTCTCTGTTAGTTGTAAGACGGACTATTTTACATTTGACTGATCTGGTACATGATGTACAGTATTTTGTCATAATTGGGTGAACAAATCAGAAAGATTACTTTCTTATTGTAGGATGGTCGCTCACCTCCGGTATTCAAGGCCAGGAAAGGTTTATCAGCTATGAGAGAACTTCTAGATTACCATCTGGCTCAGGTAACGTTCATTATGTCATATCCTCTGGTCAAGTCCGAAAAGACGTTCACCCTGAAAGTTTCTTACGCTCCTATACTCAATCGTATTTTCAATCGTAGTTTCTATAGTGGACGAGACTAAGACAACTCTTGTACGCAGTGCCAGACCATCGAGCATTAATTTCATCCAATATTTGGGGCAACCTATCGGCCACAGCCCAGCAAATAAAAGAAGTACAAAACATGATGGATCGGGTGTATCTTAGAGTCAATGTCTCGACGTAGAATTGATTCTATTTTAGAATGCGCCCCTACTATGACGTGACCGTCCATTGGGAGAAGGATGCAAACTTGAAACTTCTGATTACGACAAAGACAACAGGGGACAATCAAAATATTTAAAAAAGGCAATGAAATATCGACTCCCTCTTGTGCTGGGTCCGAGAGCCCCAAGACAACAAGAATGTGCTTCTCAATCGCCTGCAGAGAACCATTTCTGAACATCCTCGGCCATTTCCTTACCGTAAATAATCTCTGGTGTATAAAAGTGGAAGGCGGGGAACAGACTGCATATGACTGAGCTATCCACGTGCTTATTGTTTACGTGTGAAGGCTATTCTTGGGTTGATATGATGAAGTCATTGGAGCTACATCATTATTAAAATACTTTCAGCGAAAAAAAAATTGAATTATTTGCTTCAAGTCACTAATACAAAAGGAACAGTGATTTGTTTAAATGTGATTTTATCGGAGAAACGGGATTGTTTGATGGTTTTTTTTATAAATACAAATCCGCGGAGTACTTTGTTTGATTTCCACACATGCGAACAATACATCCGGCGGTTAACAATACACGTTTTCGTGTAATATTATTGCTTCCATTGACCTCTGAGATAACTGTTCCCTACTGGTATGGAAAGTGTCGACGGATGTTCTGACATGGCAGAAGACAACTGGGGTAGCGAAAGTTCCTAAATAGATCTTAATCGCGTGCTGTTATTGATAACCTTATATGGTATTTCAAGAATTTATTAATATGTGAGTTTATGTATTCTTAAATTTCATTTCAGAACTTTGGGTTAACTGAGCCGGATCCTTGGTCCGTGCCTCTATCTGTCCCTATTATTGGTTATATGGAAAAACACTCCCATGGTCACAGCCACGGACATTTGGGGCACACGGCCCATCATCATTCACATTCAAACCCCAAAGATTTATACCTTTCTAATCGAGCCCACGCAGAAGGTAAAGGAGAAAACGAAAGCGAAAGTTGTGAGGAAAGTGAAACCGAAAGTAATCAAGGTGAACCGAAATTAAGAAGACAGTTACGGGTTAACAGTTCGTCATCTCTTGATGTCAATCATAGTTACCTATCATGTGTTATTTTGTGACGTCTTTTTTATGCAATTAATCAATAAAGTTATGCTTTTGTTCACTGTGATCCGTTGACGCCATAAAGTATCTAATACACTGTACAAATTTCCCCAGCAGTTGTGAAATTTTGTAATGTCTTGTAAAGTTTATTTTTATTGTCAATGAAGTTAAATCAAATACATTATGCTGCAAATATGCTGCCCATTTCCTTTTTCCGTTGCTTTCTCCAAGAATTCAAAAAACGAAAAAGTCGTTTTACATTTAGTTTAGTTAAGAGGTTGTCGATGGTGTAGACTTACAAAGCGATATTTTCTTGTTGAAGGTAATACCAATGGACTAAAGTCTGCCGGTATAAGAAAGACTGTTGAGGAGAAATGTACATGTATTGACAATAAATGTGTTTTTTGTTAACAAACTGAAAAGGCCCAGCACCTGTTTTGTGACTGTAAGACAGAAAGTTTTTTTTCCCCATTTTTATCTCTATTTTATGTCACATGAGTGTTTCTTTCCGATGTTGTGATAATTTAATCAAGTTTTCAACACAACTAACCTGTCAAAATCTGATGTTATTTGCATTTATTAGGTTTCCCTAATCCAGTTTGTCATTGTGTCGATAAAGTCAAGGATATATATTGATCGCCATCGTCTAAGTGAATCTGTCTTTAAATCAATCTGGTGCAAAAATGGCACATTTTGTCAAGTACGAAACGGAAACCTTGAATTTACAGTAAAGTATGTACAAAAATTCCTCATGTTACTATACAAACTTGATCACACTGTTTATTAAAGAAGAAGACACGCGATTTTACAGTGGGCATTGGTTGTTTTTAAATACTATTTTAGTAACAAAACAGCCCTCAGATTAAGAAACAAATTAATATTAAGCCCGTAATTAAAGTTTTATAAACCGGAAGTGACGTGCGTGGTGCAAATGACATACAATAACAACATAATTTCATATGCTATACCTAAGATAAATCTATCATATCGGAGTCAAATTCTTCTTCTATTTTTCTATTAGGCAGAATAATTACCGTACAGGTTTGCACCAAATTATTTTAAGGAAGCCCAGAAGCCTGGAATAAAGATATAAGCATAAAAGAACGGTAGATACAGCGAAAGTATGACGGCCCGGATCCGAATACGGATGGTTATTATAACAAGCTCTCTGAGCTTTACTCCCGTCCAACAATCACGTTATCTTGTGCATCGCTCTGCTTTTTCTTTCTGATCTCTGTGTCCACTGAGAAAGGATAAGCAATAATATATCACTGTAGTTAATTCTATTTATAACTGTAGTTATCCACACTTAAGAATTATTTTACTTGATCAGGTGGTCGAAAATTGAAGCTCAGTTATACTATAGTTGTATTAAATTGTGCTAAAATATTATTTCGAATTTCATAGATATTTTGTACATTTGTATGGGTGAATAAATTAATCAATCAATTAAATACACTTGTATTATACAGTCAATTTTCAGGCCTAGTCGCACGGAAGACAAACCTTGGCATGGTGTAATGACCTGAACTGTCGGATTTAATAACCTGAAAAACGTAAAAACCAATGCAAAAATGCTCTCAAAATAGACAGGACAGCTTAATTTATAAGGTGTTGGTATGAATAGGAGGGATCTAAAACTTTCCATAACAGTACTTAGTTTAGGCTCTTCTTCTTTGCCACTAGCTTACTGGTACTGGGCTGGGGATCAGTGAAAAGCTCAGCGTCTTTCTCCCGTTGTTGACTAGCCGAACCTGAGGCAAAACTGCCCAGCCTTCTTTCTACCTGGCGTCGAAGCTCCACGCGCTTCGCGAATGTATTTCTGCATATCCGAGCCTTTTGTTCTGGGCCAAATGGAAATACACACGGTATACAGCATTCTTTTTAAAATCTTTTAGTTAGCTTTAACTCGGCCATTTCGTGTTGAAGAAGGTCTCTTTCATAATCGGATTGCACAACATGTGTTACGCACACTCTCAATTTCTTTAACCTGTAAAGTGATGCGTTTACTGACAAATATTTGTTTCAGATTTTACCAGCCACTGCCTTAAAAAACAGAATCTCTCAGGAAACAGAGAAACAAACATTCCTTTATGCAATAAACAATTCATATTTTCCCATCCAGGTACGCAGGCAGGCATAATTCTTGTCAGAAATGAGATAATTGTTCTTTAACACTGCTAATCGCTGCTATGGCATACGATATGTTTTGGGCACTTGCACCACGTACGTCACTTCTGGTTTGTATTTTTTTATTACTGACTTAATTGTTATTAGTTCCTCGTTATCAGGGATGTTATGTTACTAAAATAATATTTAAAAACTACCAAAACCCACTGTAAAATCGCGGGCCTTCTCCTTTAACTGTATGTGTCCTTTCCCTGTGATAATATGTTTATCTGTGAATAAAGTCTTTTATTAAAAAAAACCCAATGGACTGATTGATTGATTGATTGATATATTGGTGTTTGAAGTTGTACTTTAGATAATTTCACTTATATGACGACGGCGTACTTCCAAGGAGTGAGCGATTACACAACCATAATGTGGAGGTCAGAAACAAATGCTCTTTGAGAAAATCAATCTTCCCCCATAGCACCCTCTGGCTGAGGGCAGTTCGTTTCAAGAATACTGTCTTTACTTTCCACTGGAGGAAAATTAACATTCCAGCAGTATCAAAACACCTCACATTTGCTGGTTGTGCTAGTGTCAATTATTGTAGGAAAACACCACCTTCAAATAAGTGAAATACCTTTAAGTACGGCGTAAAACACCAATTAATCAATCCTCTATAGCTGTACGCATACTTATACACAATTATAGGCCATACTGTCTTCAGTCTAACGGGCCCGAGCCTTAGTGGTTAGCGTGTGCGCTTCCTAAAGCCTACTTCGGTGTACCGTTCACGGGATCGAGTACGACAGTCGGCTTTTAGATATATGAGTTAGTCACATATAAGTGAAATATACTTGAGTACGACGTTAAACCCCAATCAAACAGACAATCAGTCTAAAGGCGCTGCGAACAGCTGGCAGTATGTGTATTGATCAATACTATAGCGTTATAAAGTACACCCCTTTCTCTTATCAAACATTAATTTATCTTCCCTAGGATATCAGGTGTACTATGTGTTAAATGTCACGTGAGCTTTGAGTATCTAATAAAGATTATTAATATTTCATTTATTTATTTTACCAAAAATATTACAAAAAATTGCAAAATAAAATAAGACAAGAGTTAAAAACCCTAGGGACTTCTTGTAGCCCAAAAGAGATGTCTTCAAATAACGTTATGATCGTTGGATTACAAAAAATAAAATGAGTAACGAAAATAAATGTTTCAATATCTACGGATCTTCTATTTCGATCCAAATTATGTCATTCTCATAAAAAGCAATGAATTGGCGTTCCAGTGATTATGGGGTCAATTATTGTCACCCGTTTAAAACAACCTTAAACTATTTCCTATGTGGTACGAAATTGGGCTAACTGGTATAATATACGCAGTAGCTATATATTTTGTTGAAGTGGACCGTATATGTCGAGTAGGGAAACATATATATGTATATATCTATGTTACTGAGGATCAGGTTGACCAGATTATATTTATATATATTTACATATATGACTGGGTCATTTGAAAGTCGCAGCTGTTTATCTAAACTGTATTTTACCGTTTAGGAGAGATACGGAGTGAAAAATCGATATATCACATGCGCACTCTAGTGCTTCCGTTCTAATGCGTGTCAAATTGGTGTGGTTGATCTACAATAACATAGGCCTACCAGGTGACACGATGAAACATTTTGTTAAAACTGAAAATTAACAGCTGAAAAGTGCGGGTAGTGCGTATATATGTTTGAGACCGTATCTTGTTGATTTGAGAAACGGTCTATTCTCGTATGTGGATTAACCCTGAAAGTGTGATCTTCCAACAGGTACAGTTGAATTTAAGAACTACATTTTAATTCGAAAGTCCTATTGTTAAAATAGTGTGTGCCGTAGTTAATTCAGCAAACGAACTGTCTAAGCGAGCAGTCAGAAATTGCGTTTGCTAGATGCCTTTAGATAAAATTTAGTGAAATATGATAGCCAGCCCAAGCTAACATTTCAGTCTTAAGGAAACACTAGATGTGGGTTCGGGCTGATTGCGGAATAATGATTTGATTTACAATCAATACATTTTAATAAAGGCCCATTTCTTCCATCTCATTCCACCCATTGACGCATTCGGCGAGCCTTTCTAATTAACGTGGGCTGCTCAGTTCTCCGCGTTACGTGCATTTTTAATTCCAGAGCAAGAATAAGTAAAAAAAATTAAAGTTCCATCCACAACTCTGCCATTCCATTAGCTATGTTCTATGTCAAATGCATGAATAAACTGTTTTAGGTTAGCGACACTATGTCATGTCATCCCTAATAACACGCAAGTGCTTATTATGATGTTACTAGCTTGGGCGATTTTACGAGGTTTCCTCCCGGTTTTTCATCGTAATAAGGCAAGGAAAAGTGTGAAATGGACAGTCCGTCGTCATAAGTGAAATACCCTTGAGTATGACGTTAAATCCTAATCAAACAAACAAACAAACAAATAGTATGAATTGACAAAACTTTTAAACACCTCACATGTATCAAAACCAATTTCCCTCTTTGGTGATAGTCAGCATGAGCGCTAGCTAATGTTATTCATTCTCAAGAAAAAATCGATTTTTAATATAGATTTGTTGAGATGTGATTTGAGACATGTTATAAATGCAAAATTTGCCAATAACGATTTTTTTATTTTATTATACGATGGTGCTGATGTTAAAATCTAGCTGTGCATTTAATTTACGTCAAGTCATTTATTTGGTATTACGTATTATGGAGCAATACTTAATAAAATAAGTTGAGTATACATATAAGGAATCAAGAACAGAAAAGCGCGGTTGTGCTTCAGTGGCACACCTGCTTACACAGGAAGAAATTTATTACTAAGAATTTAGGAGTATTACTTTACCATTATATATAGTTTTGTATTACAGCATACCTTATAATTTTAATTGACTTGTTATTTTAAAGTCATATTGGTGTATCCAACATAAGAATCGCATACAAAATATTTCACAATACTCCAGGTAAGCAAAACACTTTTGATTAAAACGGTCGCTGCATTACCTTCATGTACCACCAGCATAGTAGTCACGAAAATTAGAACTGTATAAATACAGCGAGACTTTGTGATGGGGTTGTCAGCTGCAGATCAATGTTATTTTTGTTAAAGCGTCAACAAATAAAATTATTCTTGCTTAAAAATGTTTTCCATTTTATTTGGACCCATATGACACATCCACACATTGCAGCTGCACTTTCCCGTGACTGTTGTGAAAATCAGACATCCACCGCGTGACTTTTT
>JAVFBW010184228.1:0-10551 GCA_034783835.1 Mopalia ciliata
AGTATTTAATTATTTGATAAACTTTTCTTTGATCGGTATAAAATTCGTAAAACAAAAGTTCAAGTTTAAAAGTTAACTATTTACTTTCGCAGAGTCCTGTTCTTTCTGTTATTCAGTCAAATTAAATTACTGACATTGGAAATTCTATATTGATCGGAACTATTGTCCAAGCCGTTGACAGAGATTAGAAAGGAGAGACACCGAACGACAAGTCTTGTAATGATTGACATATCATAGGCTCACATTCGGTCACAAAGTCAAAGTTTACAAACTTATTTCGAGCTACCAAACTTATCATTGGTGTCTAGTTTAAGATAGAGGCGTGCAGTTCACGCCACACCCGTCGTAAGACAGATATTGTTTGTTAGTTTGATTGGGATTTAACGTCGTTCTCAAGAATGTTTCACTGATATGGCCGCCGGTTGTCCTCTTTACACTGTTCCTTGCTTAATACCGGTGGAAAACAGAGACTTAAGAAACATCGTAACTGAATATGATTCAATGTAGCTTTCGGTTGCTCTACTGGATATTCTACAACACGAGAGAAACGTAACTCCATGGGAAAGAAGAAATTATACCAAACACCGTGTTATCTTTTTGGACGATTCGGCGCCAAATTTGAAATACAGATTATGTTGGCGGGAATAGATTCAGCTAAAATGATGAAACATACAGAATATTGTATACACATATATAAATCCATGTTTACTAATAACTTTTATTTGAGCTGTCAAAGGGCCCCCTTCTTGCCTACGTAAGAGGGATTTGGTCCATTTCTAGACATGCAAATAAAATTTTTGTATTTACGAAATCAACTGTCTGCTCACGTTGCTTATGCTGCGTTTGGGACACTTCGTTGTTACCATTCGGGTTATATTTATTACTCGTGCTTAAAACGAAAAGCTTTGGAGAGCACTGTTACGAGTCGAAAACACGATTTCACAACCTGTAAACCCGTACATTTAAACGATTTACTTCTTATGTATACAAATAAAAAAACATGGCGTTCAAAAACATTAAACCTGGTTGGTACGATTTGGCATATTTGGCAGTTGTTCTTTAAACATAACGGTTATGTACAATATTTGGTAAGGCCTTTTAATGTGCAAGATATCAGATCCTTGTAAGATACAATTAAAACCTATACTTTAAGCGTGAAAATTGTCAATACTGCAGGAAAATATTCATTTTTACACGTAGAATTTTTATTTTATTTTAAAGCCAACATAAATTTAAAAAACACCAGCCACAAGGTTGGTTTTAAATTATATAGAGAACTAAAGTGGTCAGAATTTTATTTTGCACCAGATACTTGCGACATTTATTCAATCGATCATTTGTTACTTGTCATGTTGATAATAGCGTCAACTCATATAAATCCTCGCTTTGATCGTTAAATCCCCTTAATTCTTTATAGTGGGGTATAATTGGAACGTTAATCTGATTGCGGTTTTTGTTACATGTTATGTCTCATTCGTACGAATTTCAGGTAAATTACCAGATCCAACAATCTACAGGAAGTTTCGAAGCTGGTTTCCAGTCGTCATTCCAACTGCCAAAAACAATTCAAATGACCAGGCGAATGACCAAAATGCCATCATATCAAACTGACCTGTTTATTTGCACTTTAATTTTCTTGCGGGTAATTTCTTCAAATGGTTAACTCAATTATTCATCAATTTATCGGATTTTTTAATTAAACCAGCCTGGGATTTTATGTTAAGTTTTTCGTGCAAAGTAAACACTGTTTTAGAAGCCGATAATGTAACCTGTCCTTAAAATAAGTTTGGAACGTCCCGTTTATCTGACAGTCATAAGCATGTGCTTTGATGGGAGTTTTGTTCTCCCAGGGCGAAGGAGTAGCCTGAATCCGACCTGCTTGTAATGTCTTTGTACTTCGTCTTGTGATTTTCCTGTGTTGTTATTGTTTGTTGCCAGTGAAGCCGATAGTTGTTTTTTTTATCTAATGGGTTGACTAGCGATCATGAGTGAAATAATCTTAAGTATGAGGTTAAAGCCCACCCAAACATATAAACAAGCTAATAATAATAGTTACTTTAATAGAAAACAGTGTCATTGCCAAAAATCCTACAACATGTGAATTACACATAAAGCCACAGTTACTTCTCATGCAGAGAAGTGAAACTTTGAATGACATTTCAATATATTGTGTAACAGGAATATATACACATATATATAGCCAGCAATATTCAATTACTAAATGTGTGTAATTGACTAATCGTATGTGTATAGTCAATTAATCTTTTTAGCTGGTGCAGTATGTGGACTGTATCGGACAAAGAGGCTTCTGGACTTCAGTAGGCCTACACTTCTAATTGTACCTCAATGAACGAGTAATATCTGTTATCTATCAAACACGATAAGGCTGATTATCAAATAATACTAAATATCTCAAAGTTTGCACATCGTGTCAATGGTGTATGCGTATTATATGTGTAAGCGTATTATATGTGTATGCCGCTTTTGTATTACCATATATTACCCATGGATGGTGAAGGCTGCTAAAAAAAAAATTAAAAAGAAAATACTTTATGACTTTAAACAAGTGGTCATCACTTTATAATGCAATAGTTATTGGAGCACCATTAGTCTTTTAAATACTGCCAAGTCGTATGGCATTTTTAATGCATTTGGAAATGCAAGAAAACTTAAAAGAAAAAGCCATTCGATTTGTTCGAACGGTATAAAATGTATTTTTATCAAATATATCTTACTGTAACCCATAGTTCCCGTGTTCGAGTCCCGGTAAGGCAGTCAATTTTTTCTCTATTTATTCAAATTATATATATATATTGAAAAACTTAATAGATAGGAATTTGCTTTCCTCCACTAAGATCCAGGACATTTGGGTTACAGGCCCAACACTCGACTGAGCTATAGAGGCTCACGGCAGAATCAGTCTAGTATTATATCTATTGCATTGATTTTTAATTTCATGTACACTCGGATCGATATAGGTTTGTTTATCTTTGTAAATATCTCAGAGTTTAAAAAAAGATCGAAATGAAATGAAATCTTTAAGACAAAAGCACAACTATTCTTGAATCACTATAAAGTGGATTAACTGCTACAACCGGCGTGTCTACACATTCTTAATTGATAATAATAATTAATGTGTAATTAAGTATTAAAACCAGTTTGGATTAAGAGGTCCCAGAAAACTGTGGGTCAAAATATCAAAGTGATTGTGGAAAAAATACCCCAGATAATTGAGATGTAAAGATGCTATATATATGTCAGTGACATATCGGATTAAAGAAGAGTTAAAAGCCCGATTCAACCGGAGTGTCAATCTAATAAATAATACATAAAACAATTAATTTGCAATTAACTGCTGAACATAAGTTGAAAGTTAGTGTTGGTGAAAGGCCCTAGATAATTGAGATTTAAAGAATGTAAATACATGTGGGTGAAAGTATCCGATTTAATAAGAGTTAAAAGCCCGCTTCCTCTTAATATAAGATGTAAAAAGACAAAATATTGATGTTCGTTACAGTTTGTATTGTCTCAAGTGGTCATAATGAAGGCGTAAAATTATCTCTCATTTCACATCGAAGCCTTTTTATTTTTTTATAGACTTTTGTCAACTAACAGTAAAATAATCCACTATCAAATGTAGTCAAATCAGATTTTCAAATCAAATCAAATCAAACTTTATTTAATATCGGGGGTTACAAAGATAAACATTAGCCACAGGCTACTTGTACCGACAATGATTGCGAACGCGTAAAAGGTAACAATATTAAAATACATATAAATATTTACAGATTATGATTCTATTTTGTTTTTAAAACATCTCATTTAATGTTTTTTTCATGACAATAAAATTTAATCCATTGACTTATTGATCAATACTATTTGTTATGTATATACATATAAAACAGTGTAGTTCATAAAATAGAAAAAAATATCACAGCGCTTATAACAAATCTTCACACGAAAATCAAGTACAGCCGTACCAGTCCTGTAAAAGGGTTTAAATTCAGCCACACTATCAACGTTTTTAATGTTAGTAGGAAGATGGTTCCTGTTTGTTTTGCCCCTTGGTAACCCAAGAATTTATAACCATACGTTTGTGTGCGAAAGCGCAGAATATTAACAATATAATTGTCTCTAAATATTTAGGCTTTGATTGTCAAATCACAATTGGGCCTTTCTAACACAGAGCCCTGGTTTGATTGGGACTTTACGTCGAACTCAATTTTTTTTTTTCACTTATATGCCGACCTATTGTTCATTACCTACTTTTCCATTTCCTGATTACGGTGGCAAACCTGAAGGAAACCACGTAAAAACTACCCCCGCAACAGAACCCGCATGACAAGCAGTACTCTCCTACCAGACGTATAATATTTATTCGGTTTCATTTCATAGTTCGTTTCGATTGATGCTGGTGAAAATTTTGTACTATCCTTGAGGGTTAAAGACATATCAAACGCATTTCCATATCCTAGAAATTATATGTGTTATATTGATGGCGCGACTGTTATTTATTGGAACGAATATATATTGATTTAAAGGTTTCACCAATTTCCACAGGACGTAAGTTTGCTAGAAGCGTTAATAGTCATTCCTAGATAAATAAAGCCTGGCCCTGTCCCTTAGGTTGCACGATATGTTTACTTTATGCTTGAATGGTTATGTAACACCATATAAAGTCAAGATGAATTCCATACAACACTATGAAGCAACTAAGGCATGTGACCATTACGGATAAATAAGAAACGATGGCCTTACAAAATTGGAAATTGGCATACTACAAAAACATTGACCTTTAACGAACGCCACACTGATTCTGTTAAACCGCAAGTCTTCTTTAGAAACAAGAAACGGTGCTCATCAAATGTGATTATTTTGTATCCGATTTTCACTTTTATCTCTGTAACAGTTGGCGCCATTAGCGACAGATGACAACCTCTAGGGATAGCAGCATTTATTAATGTCCACTTGTCTTCGCCAAATAGGAAATTGCTATCTTTTAAAGCTTGAAGCTGTCGTAAATATCAAACACATTCAATGGTCTGGTAAATTGCTAAGGCACGTGTCAATCTTCTAAGATTGTTTCGTCTTTAAGAAGGAAATTTAAAAAAAAAACTCACAAAATTAAGAACTTATCACTTAATATAGCATTTCAAAAACAGAACCGCTCTGAAATGGAATCTTTAACGGAGTATTTTCGCGTTTACGAGAATGTAATGAATGAGGTCCATTCTCCCGCTGCTCTTCATATGTAATCGTGTCTTTCCGTGGTTAAAGTGTCTGCTTACGAATCCTACTTCGATGTATCGTCTACGTTGATCTGTTGACCATCAGGTATATAAGGTAGTCCCACGATGACTCTCCGACAATCGCGGGGGTGTTTTTTTTCGAGGTCTCATACTGTTTTATCGCCATATTTAAGCAAGCAACATTGTAATGTGGACATCCCAGGTTCATTTAAGTTAAATACCCGTGAGTACGACTTTGAACTCCAATGAAACAGTCACATCAGTTACTCGGTTAAATAACCAATCCACACTGTTGTAAACCAAATATGGTTCCAGTGGAATTATGGTTCTTCGCTTATGTCTCTCTTGCAACCCTCCATGGTTCTGTATAGAACCTTCACAGCAGCTTTTCCAAATATTCCTCCCTTCCTAATTATATCGAAAAACAATTTTCGTAATGACTCATATATGTGTGAAAAGCACACTGACACAGGGATGTAGATGAATTCAAATCGATGAATCATCTTATGTTCTAGATAACATCCAGTGATAGGTTTATTGGTAGAGTTATGGGTGAATACAGACATCTCGGGAGACGATAATGGGTTTAATGTGGGCTTTAAAGTTTTGTTAAAAATGTAGCCAACAAAATATTTGGCATCGGTTAGGGATAAATCAACCTACAAATAAGTATTTAAAAGGTTTAGAGATCATTCAATGAGTATCAGAAACTGTGCCTGGGCCAACCCTTAACCTAATAAAACAAATCCATATAACTTATATATAACCATATAACAATTAAAATCGAAGAATCATCTCACGTTCTTGATAAATCCCAGAGACAAGTTTCTTATTAAACTTTAATCTGGAGTTGCGTTATGGGTAACCTACAGACGTTTCGAGAGAAGGTAATGACCATTAATATGGTGTTTAAAGTATTGTTAAAAATGTAGGCAACAATATATTCGACATGGGTTAGGAATAAATCAGCCTACAAATAAGTATTTCAGAGGTATAGAGATCATCCAATGAATATGTCTTAAACAGAATGGGTATTACAACCTTTCTAATACAGAGGGAAGTTTCGACATATTCAGTAGGTCCTTTAGATTGGTGTTCCTCTTGTATGCTATAATTGATCTTTGTCAGAGAGCAGTAGTCATTTTAGCAAAGATTTTGATATTCCTGTGAAAGAAGGCTAGCAAACTTGGTGCTTGGCTGGTCAAATAGGAAAGCAAATGGAATTATTTTTGTTAGACCCTTTACCCGGTCCCCAACTGAAACGAAGTTGTACAAAGTTTCTTACATGTTATAAGATATACCACATTTTCTGAATCCCAATTCAAATTGTCTACCAAATAATGTACATTTCTAGTTGTGGCATAACAAAGGATGCCTTATCTGATTTGTAAGTATCTAGTTTGGATCTTCATACATTTTGAGGTCCTGTCTGGCACTATTCAAGTGCAATTGTGATATTTTCTTCTAGGAGCTGATCTTTTATCCCCCACATTGAAGCTCTGAAATATAAATGTACAAAGGCTCTCGACAATATTAAGGTCGTGTCGAGCACCGATTGAGGCGCCGACCGATCTGTATTATTAAATTTATATAGATCTCTGGTTCGCTCCAAACAAGACTATAGCTGCATAGTCTACGGCTAGGCGAGTGACAGATATATTAAAAATCTGAAAATTGCTTCATTTGGGTTGCGCATTAGACCACATCTAGCAAATACTGGAATTATTTTAGAAGACATTGCACCCGTTTGTCTCCCGTCTTCTCCGCCTTGGCTGTTCCAAGACCTAGACTTCTCTTTGATCTTCGAGATCGAAAAAAGGCGGAAACATGCCCGCTTCTTTTTCAGCAGAGATTTGGTGAGATAAGAGATGATTATGAGAACCATTCCTATATCTACACCGATGGATCGATTGTTTGTTTGTTTGATTTGGGTGTAACGTCGTACTCAAGGGTATTTCATTCATATGACGACGTCCCAGCCCAATGGCTGAAGGAACCACCCTAGACACCACTTGCAACAAAGACAAGGACTGGACAAATACAGGAATACAATAACAGGACGCAATACAGACGCCACAAACAGATTGCTTCCTGTTCCCCTTTAGCTCTGAAGGCACCAAGGCAACATAGAGCTCCCTCCAACAACCCGAGAAGACTGAAAACAGGAAAACATTTGGCTGCAGCACGTTGCTTCTCTACGTCTCCCTTCAGCTTCATCCATCTTCTCTCCTGAAGCCAAGGCTATTTCACTGGCTCTAGACCTTATTTCCAAGCACCATCTTCAGAAAGTCGTTATCTGCAGTGATTCGCTATCTTGCCTGTTAGCTATCCATAGCTTTACGGTCAAGCAGCCAGCAATCCTGCAGATATTTAACCAATATAAAGGTCTAGAAGCCAGTGGAGCTGAAGTCCTGTTCTGCTGGATATCCAGTCATCATACACCGTTGTCGACAGGGAAGCCAAAAAAGCCCTCAACAAACCCATTCCTCAATCAAAAAAGTATTATAAAAATCTTAAGCCTAAAATTTCTATGGGACAAATAAGCGCGTACGACATGCGATACGATGAGTTGCTATTGGTCAGAATTTGTACTCCCATGGAATGTCTCGAAAGGACCAGGTGGTTCTAAGGCGATGTCGTATAGGCCACAGTCACCTCACAAAAAAGCGCCTTCTTGATAATGCCAAATCAGAACCAAAATGTGAGGTTTGCGGCTGTGTGTACGACATCAAGCACATATTGGTTGACTGTGTGGACTTCGCCACTGTCAGGCAACAGTTCTACACAGTCACCTCTATGAAGGACTTGTTGGACCACATTGCTGGCGATGTTGTCATCAAGCTCCTTAAACGGATCGGTGTGTATCATAAAATCTGATTTTTTAATGACTCATTGCAAATAACTCTAAAAACTATTGAACTATTTAATATATTGACATATGTAAAATTTTTAACACTTATGTATGTCCTATTGAGTTCATTTTATTCTCTATTCGATGTTAACGGCTAAGGGTTCTGATGATTGCAATTATCTTTAAATATGTATTCAAAGTATAGTAATTTGACAATGTTCACGCCACAGCGTAGCTGAAATACCACTGAATGTGGCGTAAAACACTAATAAATCAATCAATCTAGGAGCTGATTATATCCTTTGTCTGACTATTATTTTTAAGAGTAGCTTTATAACCAGTAACGTTCAGTTGGAGAGACGGGTGTCATGGCTTAAATGTTAATGAATATCGTTTAGTGTTGTCTTTGGTATTCTTGAACTAAAATATAATTTGGCACTCAATCAGGTCAATTTATAAAATAACATATCGATATAAGTAAATTGATTTTCTTTATTCCAAACCATTTGAACAGTATTTAAGTGGATAACATGTGATCCTTCAACACAAAGTGTGAAGATTTTGTCGTTGTGACTTAGTGCTTGATGAAGGAAGGCACATGCTACCTGTATTATTTTATATATGTAATGCATATATATAAAAGAAAATGGGAGGAGAAAACGCTCATAAAATCTAGATGCTTGTTTCTTAAAGGTATTCCTAAATGGGTTCTAAATCAGATTGAAAGCGACCTAATTACAAACATAATACTTTAAACTATCTGTAGATAAATCCCATATTTTCCCCAGGCTTATAAGTTGTTTTATTCATTTACAAACTTGTATTTTTTCATACAAGTCATATAGCTGTGACCTAGGAAGGGGGGAACTCGATTCGGAACAAGAAATAACCAAATGACGGTCAGGTTTCTATAGATACCAATCACTCGGTGAATTCCCCTGGTGGCGTCACTCGTGCATCACAGCTGACTCTAAATAAAAGTCAGATGTTCGAATCCCACTTTCTCCACATGAACGCCGATTTTTTAAATTAAACAATTTGCAAATGGTTAAGGGAATATTGTACTATTGGTAAAGGTTTCCTAGGTAATAAACATCTGGGAATACCTTAAAGGACCTATGACTGCTGACATTTTATTCTTTAAATAATACGACCATGAGATTTTAGGAGTGAGCGCGTCTGTATATAAAAAAAATATATCTGCTTATATTAGAATCAGTTATAAAAACAGTTATTTTATTTCGTATATAAACTACCGCTCCAAACACATAGTTTCAATATGTCAAATAAACATAAAAGGCTCATTAAGCGCTGCTCTTAAACATACTTTTTCATACCAGAAAATATTCTGAGCATACCATCATGTTGCTGTACTAAAAACAAATAAATAAGCGCTTTGATTGTCAAATCACAATTAGGCGTTGATAACACTTAGTCCTGGTTTGATTGGGACTTAGCGTCGAACTCAAGGCTTGTTTTACTTATATGGCGACCGATTGTTCATTTCACACTTTTCCTTGCCTGATTAAGGTGGAAAACATGAAGGAAATCACGTAAAAACTACCCCCGCAACAGAACCAGCATGAGATACAGTGCTCTCCTCGTAGACGTATAATATTTATTCGGTTTCATTTCATAGTTCGTTTGGATTGATGTTGGTAAAAATTATTTATTGTCCTTAAGGGTTAAAGACATATCAAAGGTATTTCCATATCCTAGAAATTATAATTAATATATAATAATTGAAATAATAATGCAGATATTTTAATATAAAATATATGCTGTTATTGAAATGAAATAACCCCATAGTTGGTAAGAGGGTAGTCTCCCTTAGATGTGTATTCACCGGACCAGTTTAGTGACCAGTTCATTCGGCTGTTTTGGGTCCGAAGCATACAGTCCGCTTGTGTCTTAAGGTATGGTCAGCAATAATTGTTTTCATCTTCCTATTCCAGTTATAGGGGAGTTTCTCTTTGTTTCATTTGGAAATATACATATATATCAACAGTTGTATTCTTATTAATTTTATTTGGACAATATTAATTGATACCGAAACGCAAGATTTCATTAAACAGAGAATAGGAAGGACCACGTGGTCAACAAGGAAGCTTTATAGTTCAGCTTAAAGGCCTTTAGCTAATACGCGGACTTATAAATACACATTAGAAACCGGTTTTGTCTTGTTTGCCGGTGTTGATCCATGATTTTTAGCTTTGATTCATTATACATCGGAGTGAATGCCTCGTGTTCTAGATTGATAGTTCTTTGTCGAGTTATTGTACGTTGTCTCTCCTTCAGCGTTAAATAAAAATGTCAAGATATTCTACGTTAGTATTTATGTCATCCGAATTAAAATAAAGGGGAAAATTCCTAAGCTTCTCAACTAGGTTGGGTAATTTTTTTTTTTGGGGGGGGGGGGGGGGGTAAAGAAAGACAACTGTGTTCGTTGCC
>JAVFBW010184239.1:0-10551 GCA_034783835.1 Mopalia ciliata
AAAAAAATATTTTGCATAAAAAGTACATTTTTGCTACCTCTTTTTCTAATTGCTACTTCTTTTACACTATTTACTTCAACTGTTCAATCTTATACATCAACGTATAATACATTTTGTGAACCCAAAAACTGTCATTCTGTTTTTTCCTATTTGTCTTAGGTTTTTGGCAATATTGGGTTAAAGGTAGAAAATAAAAAAAAAATGAGTCAAAATAGTGAAATTTCTCTTTCTTATCTAAGAAACGAAAATAAGATATTACAAATCTGAATGACCGTTTTTTAGTTTTTATATGTTAAGATGAAGTGTGCAAAAAATTAGTTCTGTAGGTATAAAAAAGAGCTGAGGAGTAGGCATTTTCCCAAGTGCGGTACACTGAAAAATGAAAGCAGAGAAAATGGGCAAAATGTAATTCCGATCTATTTTAAGACAGTTTTACCTCTTTCGTGCTCAAGTAATTCAATCTAGTCTTTTCCCGGTCTTCAATAGCACCATGTGACAATCATACCAGGGTTTGATAACTGCTTTAATGTAGTTATTATTTGTCTTGTGTTCAGGTTAATACCAGACACGGACACTTTCTTTGTGGCGTTGGCATACGACTGGAATGCCATTTGAATATCCAAGACCGATGCAAGGGGACGAGATTCGATATAGCTAACGTTCTTTTCTGACACTTTCCAAAGCCAAGTTAACCAGGTGAAATTAATATCAATGTGTAAAATCTGATACAAATTTTTCCAAAAAGTCAGGAAAATCTTTGTGGGTCCACGTCTCAGTAGATTTGCTTTGTGACGGATTGGTTGCTCTGTCAGACTTGCCTTCCTGGCGTATTCAAGTGCATTTTGTACACAAAATTAATGTTGAATACATTGTTTGTCATTAAAATACAGATATTAAAATTCCATCCTATGCTGTATCACAAAAATACTCCCAAAAAGAATTTTTTTAGACATACATTTCTTCTACCTCTTCCATGTTTTTCAAAATTGGCATTATAATGATTATATACTTGGTATTAAACAAATCCGTCGCGACTTTATTCCCGCCAAACTGATATGTTTGACTTAGAAATGTACATTTAAAAAAAAAGGAAATTTTGGTGAATAAACACAAATCAAATCAATCAAATTGGCATTTGGTAAAATGCCAAACAGCCTTTTCAACGCATTTATGCTATTTTAAGATTTACCTTTAGTGTGTCGCCTAATAATGTATATAGAAATCGCGGCGTTTGGTGAAACTTGGCGGCCCACATGGATCTGGTGAAACAAGTATACAAACGCTGTTTTCTTCTATCTGTCTAGATTTCCATTGAATAAACAAGCAACCATATGTTCATATTCTCTAGACAAGAGTTTTATTCCGAGTTACACTGCATTAAAACCCTTGGCGATTAACTATGGTGAATAACATAACGTGTCAACATCTGTTGAATGTAATGCTCGAATTTTGATAATTTGTTTGACTTCGTAAAGCGCTATTGGCGTACATATGAAGAGTTGGTGTCTGTAGGGGTGGGTACATATGCAATACTTTCATTGAGTTGGTTGAATACCCCAAACATATCCTTTGTTTTTAACACTTAACCCACTTTCATTATTGACTCGAGTCCTCTCGTAATTTAACGTCTGATTGGTTGCGTAGAAATTCCCACGCATCCAATCAATCGCTTGGAAGCCGACTTTGAATAAATATGGCTTTTAATCCGCTAAGGGTTTTAATGTAAAGTAGTTCGGAATTAAACTCTTGGCTAGCTAAGATGACATATGTTTGGCTAATACGGTTTAACATAAGCAATACAGACGACATTTGTTTTTCCCTCCTTTAATACTAGTATATGCTTGAAACAACATACCGTTAGTCAGCGTACAACAGATAGGATACGTCCAAGTATCTAGGCTTATGATGCATTCATAGTATAAGTGAAACGAATGTCCAGAATGTGATATTCTACTATACACAAATTGCTTTAATGAATTCAAAATGGTTAGCCTTGTTACGAGCAGTCCAGACCACAGCAAGAACGGCGACATTTGGAATAGCGTCCCTTTCGATGAGTACACCCTATATCTGTGACACACTTTATCTGGAATCGACAATTGCAGGCAAACATTCTGTGATTCCATCTTTTCATCCGAATTCCATGAAGTAGTTTGTCCAGCGCATCATCAGCAGAATTCACTGAAATCAAAAATAGGATCGTTTCTAGTATATTCTCTCTCTCAAATGCAGACTGGTCAGTCCGTAATGTATTTTACTATGATGTTGACTGTTATGTTTGCTTTTCGTGCTTGATTTGGGTTTATCATTGCACTAAAGGTTATTTCCCTCCCATGACGACGTGCCAGTACAATGATTGAAGGAAACCACTCTCTACGCCATTGACAACCAACGAACGACAAACATAGGACGTTATACAAATACATAACAAACAGATCGGCTTCATGTTGATTCTTACCTGAGAAACCACATGCATAGCATCAAATGACAACACCGACATTAAATGATGACGCTGACATTAAATGATGACGCTGACATCAAACGATGACGCTGATATCAAAAGACCACAGGACATCAAATGATGACGCTGACATCAAAAGACCACAGGACATCAAATGATGACGCTGACATCAAAAGACCACAGGACATCCACTGATGACGCTGACATCAAACGACCACACTGACATCACATCATGACGCGGACATCAAACCACTACACCGATATCAAATGATCATGCTGACATCAAACGACCACACCGATATCAAATGATGACGCTGGCATCAAACGACCACACTGACATCAAATGATGACGCTGACATCAAACGACCACACTTACACCAAATGATCATGCTGACATCAAACGACCAAACTGACATCAAATGATGACGGTGACATCAAACGACCACACTGACATCACATAATGACGCGGACATCAGACGAACACTCTGACATCAAATGATGGCACTGGAAAGGACGACGCTGGCATCAAATGGCGACAATGCAATCAAATGACCACTTTGACATCAAAGCACGAAGCTTACATCAAATAATCCCTGACATCAAATGACAACACGGACATCAAACAACTTACAAACAAGCACACTTTTATAAAAGTACCCCAATCACATCAAACAACAATAACATCAAATGACGGTACTGAATGAAATCAAACTACGAGACTGACATCAAACGACGACACTGCAATGACCACACCGACATCACACGACCATACTGACATGAAATGACCACAATGAAATCAAAGGACACTTAGATTAAATGAAAACACTGGCATCAAATGACGACACTGGTACCAAATGACGATACTGAATTTAAATGACGACACTTGCATCAAATGACGACACTGAATTTAAATGACGACACTGGCATCAAATGACGCCACTGAATTTAAATGACGACACTGGCATCAAATGACGACACTATTATCAAATGCCAACACTGGCATCAAATGACGACGACACTGGCACCAAATGACGACACTTGCATCAAATGACGACACTGGAATCAAATGACGACACTGGCATCAAATAACCACACTGGAATCAAATGACGACACTGGAATCAAATAACCACAGTGGAAATAAATTACGACACTGTCATCAAATGACAACACTGGCATCAAATAACGATACTGAAAGTAAATGACGACACTGGCACCACATGACGACACTGTCATCAAATGACGACACTGATATCAAATGACAACACTGAAATGAAATGACGACACTGGCATAAAATTACGACGCTGTAATCAAATGCCATCACTGGCATAAATCTACGACACTGTAACCAATGTTGACACTGGTATCAAATGCTGACACTGAAATCAAATGCTGACACTGAAATCAAATGCTGACACTGAAATTAAATGACGACACTGAATTTAAATGACGACACTGGCATCAAATGACGCCACTAAATTTAAATGACGACACTGACAACGAATGACGACACTAAAATCAATGTCGACACTGGCATCAAATAACGATACTGAAATCAAATGCCAACACTGGCATCAAATAACGACACTGAAATCAAATGACGACCCTGGCATCAAATAACCATACTGAAATCAAATGACGACACTGGAATCAAATAACGACACTGAAAGTAAATGACGACACTGGCATCAAATAACCACACTGAAATCAAATGACGACACTGGAATCAAATAATGACACTGAAAGTAAATGACGACACTGGCATCAAATAACCAGACTGAAATCCAATGACGACACTGAAATCAAATGACAACACTGACATCAAATGACGACACTGGCATAAAATTACGACGCTGTAATCAAATGCCGACACTGGCATAAATCTACGACACTGAAACCAAATGTTGACCCTGGTATCAAATGACGACGACACTGGCATCAACTGCCGACACTGGCATCAAATAACAACATTGAAATCAAATGACGACACTGAAATCAAATGACGACACTGAAGTCAAATGCCGACACTGAAATCAAATGCCGACACTGAATTTAAATGACGACACTTGCATCAAATGCCGACACTGAAATCAAATGCCGACACTGAATTTAAATGACGACACTTGCATCAAATGACGACTCTAAAATCAACTGCCGACACCGGCATCAAATAACGATACTAAAACCAAATGCCGACACTGAAATCAAATGCCAACATTGGCATCAAATGACGACGACACTGGCACCAAATGATGACAATTGCATTGAATGACGACACTGAAATCAAATGACGACACTGGAATCAAACAACGACACTGAAAGTAAATGACGACACTGTCATCAAATGACGACACTGGCATCAAATAACCACACTGAAATCAAATGACGACACTGGAATCAAATAACGATACTGAAAGTAAATGGCGACACTGAAATCAAATGACGACACTGGCATAAAATTACGACGCTGTAATCAAATGCCGACACTGGTATCAAATAACGACGACACTGACACCAAATGACGACGACACTGGCATCAAATGACGACGACACTGGCCTCAAATGACCACATTGAAACCAAACGACGACATTGAAATCACATGACCAGACTGACGACACTCAAATCTTTAGTAGCTCTAAGTATATTTTCATTGTAGAGAAAGATATGTTTATGTTCCTGTGATACAAAACACAGTTTTCAAAACATGGTGGGTTTGACACAACCTTAATCGGGTTTCTGGTACCCTTGAGTGCAGAAATTATCAGGAAACTGGAAATGTCTATCAATCGCCTACCGGGATGGTCGTTATACAGTGGGGATGGGCAGCTTTATTACAATTTTATTACAAAGTTTATTTACAACCTCTATGGGTTAAGTTTTGATTATGTGTTTTTATTACAAAATGAGTCAGCTGATATAATGAAATACATATAATTGCTGTTTATATTTTTTTAATATGCGCGTTAGATTTAATAATCGGCGTTTTTAAGTCCCACAAAGCTATATATTGTTCTAAATTTCACTCCTCAAAAAACGGAATCTTAATTATACTCGGATTATAAAATATACAGAGCGTTTGATTTTGTGTTTTTCAAGAGAAAGGTTAAAGAACGATTTGATTTTTTAAAACGGAAAACAATATACATGTACATTATAACAAAGTCACAAGCTAGACGACTCCGTCTGTATTTGTATTGTCAGTATAAACTTTTCACACTCTCACAACAAGCAAATAAGCTGTTTGAAAGAGCAATTAATTTCTTTTTACATTCAGCATGGTGTTATTGATATATTGATGATAAAGATGTAGGCTACAACAATCCAAGACTTACGATGAAAATTATAATACAAGTCCTTGCTACAATATAGACTTACCGCTAAACACAACAACGCAGAATACCAACAACACCACCATCAGAGAAATATTCCTCATTTTCGCAGCTGGGATTCAAATTTCTCGCTGTTAATTTTCAAAGACGTCTTATTCTTTTTTTTTCCGCTGCGAGTGTTGTTATTTCGCCTTGGTGCTATCTGTCTTAGGCATCCGGGTGACTGAGATATATTCTATTGTTCTCCACGACTTTGTTGTTTGAAGGAGTTGGCCAAAGACGATAAAATGTGTTCAACAGTCCACCCACCCCATGTTTACCGTAGTCTACACTTAGAAAACCTGTCACCACTTCTTAGATAAGGACACATATTTTCGTGGCACACATACAGATGACAGGATAAATTATAACATAGGTCTTCAGTCAAATTAATCAGAGGCTCAGTTACAAAATGAAGTCACTTATCTTAAAAGGATAAATATATCATTTTGAGCCAAGTACAAAGCACAAAAGTTTCTAAAAAAATAAAATAGTTTTTTTTATGATAGTCTCCACTCAGGTGGAATCGTTTCTATCTGAGGACTTCATGGGTTTATTGGTTTCTCTCTGGGCAGAAGGGCTTTTATCTCGGTTAATGACTCCGCCAAATGACGGCATGGATAGACGGGACATTTTGTAACCGTTAACTTTTACGTTTTCATGGGAACTTTGGGAGAAACTCGCGCCACCACTATCTTACCAGGAAGTCACGGCGCGAAGCACTACTTTTATACAGGAGGTTGACAATTTGAAAATGCGGGTCATCATTAAATTCAACAATCTCTTTATTTAAGAATTAATTAAGTTGTGAGTATCTTTAAAAAAGGAATTACATTGATCTCCAGTTGATTGACATCATAGCATAGTCCCGGTTAAATTATACACCTTTTATTCATCTGGCCACGACTGCACAATTTACGCCATTTTAGCGAATATCACTTCATTCAAAATGGCCCCAGTTTATAACCAAGCCGGATGTACGCAAGTCATGGGGGTAAGGCTGGGACGATTTTAATCAAATGTAAACAGTAATTTTTCTATTTGGGAAATGTTTTTAACCAGTTAGGGTTTGTTTCTATCTGGATAGACTGGTTTATGTAGGTTGCTTGGTTTCAAATTGGTAGATGGGTTTTCGTTTGAGTAGAGTTACGTCTACCTGTATCGGTTTATGTTTTCACCTTGCTAGAGTAAGCAAATAAAGTGTACCGGTCGGACAAGTCATCCTTCAAAAATCAAATTAGAATGTGACTAGCCAAACATATATAATGTCATTAAAAAATATCTTGTCCTAGGTTAAGTTACCTCGGTTACACGTTACATGTTAAGCATGCGAGGAAACGCATGCAAATGGGCGTTTGTTTTTATTAAAGTTTGCTATCTAGAATCTGATGAAATTTGATAACAGGTGTTACTGGCTATTACTTTACATTGTAAATCACTTTACCTGTTGCGATCGATAACCCATTTCTCAGTTCAGCAAAGACATGTTGGCAAACAAAAAGGTGAATTTTATATCGTGTCAACAGGATAAAAGTGACTCTTGAAACTCTGTGATCTTTCCGTTATGACAAACTGGTGACTAGTATAGTAGAGTGTTATCTATCTACGAGTATCTGGATTCTGTTCACTTTATTCACAGTCGCTCCTCTGGCTAAGGACCGTTGGTTTTAACACAGGAGGACGACCAATTTTCCAACATAATTAAATCAATTCACATTTTGTAGTTCTGCTAGTGTAAATTATTGTTGGAATACCACACAGTCATATAAGTGAAACATGAGTAAGCACGCCGTAAAACACAAATAAGTCAATCAGTGATCGATCAATCAATCAGTCAATCAATCAATCAATCAATCAATCAATCAATCAATCAATCAATCAATCGATCGATCGAGACGAAGCTGTATTTGTCTATACATTTGTGCTATTTGACTCTGATCTTCGCATGACCGCCAATAAATGGCAAGGCATTTGGAGAAAACTGTCTCATTGACCAAACCACAAGATCTAAAATGGGATCATTCCAGCGAACAAAAATATGTTGTAACTGCAGGGACAGGGATAAACATGAAATATACAGAAATGGATTTCTGCCGGGGAGCAGCGGCTACGTGTGGGCCCTGGGGTTAGGTCCCAAAATAGGGTTAGCCCAAGCATTTTTAAGGCATGAAATTGTCTGTGCTCAGCAAGCTTTGGTACTTTCTAGACATGCTTAGACGTATTGTACGAAAACTATACAGACACCTTTCATTCTTTAATTCCAAGGGTCATCGAATAATAAAATTTAAATTGAAAAAAAAAAAACCGCAACAACAACAGAAAAGTTCACTAAACAGACAAAATGGTACTTGCAGGCAAATTCATGACACAGAGATTTCTGCCAAACATATTAATGTTATAATGATATTATGTTAAGCTTTGTTCAAATGGTCAGTACAGAAAACTATACATTGTGGCTGAGTGGAAATGCTGTAGACCGCAAGTTGGTAACTCAAAAATCGGTAACTCATGTTTTTGTACCTATCATGCATGCAGTATGGTTTCGGTCTGGAACATTGACTATTGTTTGGTAAATGTTCAGGATAATAGCAATAAAGACAGTGTGGATCTTAATTAATTGATAAAAAAAAAAAAAATAATAAAATCAGTTTGAAAAATATTCATTGACTAATGCTAAATGTAATCAAGTCAGAAACGATATGACAAGAAAAGGCCTCCATACTTGAGTTACCAATTGAACAATGAATTACCAAATTGGCTCTAACGCGATGGTGAAAAGTTTCAGCCCACTCAGAACTTCTCTTTTAATCCCGTCCACTCAGGCTTACTTTATGTTTTGTTCAAGTCCTCTTTTAAAAACGACCAAGTTAAGTGTACTCGGAAAAAACAGGAAATTGCAACAGAGCGAACCGTAATTGGGAAACCGTTAAGTGGAAATAAAAATAATTGAGATCATTGTCCACTTTGTCGTTTTCATGCTGGCCCCATCATGAGAGCAATCACTCCATCTAGCATCATCGCCATCATCATCATTATCATCAAGAGCGTCCTCGTCATCATCAAAACCCCGAAATCAGGATGAGCATTACCATCAATGTTTGTTCCCCAACTGTCACGCAAAATATCATTTGGTAATGAATAGTGTGAGTACCATTCCGAATCATCCAATAATTTCAGGTCTTTCATGGTTAAGCAAAATTCTGCTAGACATATAAAAAATCAGAAGTATCCATAACTTTTCTGTTTTTCTCCAAAAGAAAGTGGGAAACCAGAGGACAGCTGAGAAGTTTGAATGGTTTAAAGCTAACGGTAGGTCGACATGAAACTTGCACCAACACATTGCAACTGACAACGGTAAAAAATGTGGGTCTAACTGGCTGAAACTGATTCCAGAGCGCATATATTTGTGAAACTCACTGGAACTCGTCAAGGTGAACTCGATGAAGCAGTTTTGTCCAGTTTCACGAAATTTGTCCACTCAGTTGTAACTTAGTATCAGTCAGCTTCCAAAACTACCACTTTCAATTAACTCAAACAGCTTACAAACTTATATACTACACGTAACTTTGTTCTTCTTTTAACGGACAAGTTTCTGAAAAACTGAATAACCTTTCTTCTGTGTAGTTGTGCATGTGTCCAGCGGCTTTAATTGTCCTTTTCGATAGCAGAAGTGAAATCACATCGAGTAAATAAGTGGCCCACCATCGCTGCTTCTAGTCCAAATACGTCTGATATTTCGACCATAATATTTCCAGCAAATAAAAAGGGGAGACTGTGTGATCCTACCACCATACGCAACACACCTTATACACAAGGAACGCTTTGGGGGCATTAAATTCAGCCGACTGAATTTTTTCACTTAAGTGTGATTGGCCGGAAAGTAATTAATGTTATGAATGATCCGAAATGGTTTCCAGGTCCCACAATACCAGATGACATTTTTCATGATAGCACGGATCATAAATTGATATCCATACACATCCAGTTTTCGGGGTTTTGATGTATGACGGTAGGGTTGATAGAAGGAGTGGTGACTAATGATGGGACCAACATATAAATGACACCAAAGGTCAATATCAGTTATTTTTAGCTCCACATCTGTTCTTTATTTAGGTTTTGTTGTAATAAATCACAAGTATAATCGTAGCAAAAACTGCTCAAGTACTCTTATGTCCAATCATTTTTTCAAAGGAAAACACAAAAAAACACTCCATGGATGACGGACTATTGTTTTGGTAGACATCAAATGGAATAAAACGTTGTATTGAAAGAAAAGTTTTGTTAATTTCTGATTTATTGTCATAAATTAGCTTTCCCTTGGGACCAATAGATTTTAACGAGACCGATTAAACGTTAAGTCTAGGGAAAGTTCCCGGCTAGCCTATGTGTACTCACTTAATGGCTTCTGCAGGCAAATTTTCAGCAATTACCACGTCTGTCATAAATAACTTTTAAGTCAATACACATATAAAGGGTCTAAAAGACCTGCTGGTTAAGGCGAAACTTCCCTCTGTAGCAGACAGGTTATAACCCATTCTCTTTCGCAGGTATATTCATTATTAATCCCTGTATCTCCGAAATACTTATATGTAGGCTGATTTATTCATAACCCATGCTAAATGTCTTGTTAGCTACATTTTTTAAAACTATTTTATACACCATATTTATGGTCATTACCTTCTCTCGAGATGTCTGTAGGTTACCCATAACACAACTCGAGAT
>JAVFBW010184250.1:0-10550 GCA_034783835.1 Mopalia ciliata
TCGATCGTAAGAGGCGAGAAAAGAGGTTGCTTTCTGTTGCCCTGGTATTCGCAGAGCTAAAGGGTAACAGGAAGCAGGTTTGTTTGTCATGTTCTGTATTTCTGTCCGTTGTCATATAAGTGAAATACCCTTGAGTACGACGTTAAACACCAAACAATCAAACAAAGAAACCGTCGTCTTGGCTTTGCCTTCCTGTTCCTTGTCCTACCATAGTCCACGATTGGTCAGAAATATGAACAATATGCCGTTGTGAATATGACAAATGGAAAAATCCTGCTTGATAAAGATCTACTTGATCTCGCCGACAAAAACACTAACCGATGACAACCTGATTTGTAGGCCTATGCATCAGCAGCTGGACGGGTGTTTTTGTGACAGTTATACAGTGCCATTTTTACCCGACTTCGTTGACCTCGTTGCCTCGAAGCAGTTGATCAGACGGCTGGATCTGTATTGACATCGTGCCGTAAAAAGCATAGTACATTAACACTTCTGCAATAAACAGCCTGCTGATTTAAATCTTATGAAATGGACTGATCGTTGAAAGATGATTATACCAGATAGATATCTGAATTGGTTCCCATGACAGAGCGTTATCATTTTATCATTTTTAGGCCAGAGAACGCAATAAACTAGGCCAATCTCGCTCGTCATCTCCTGCACTTTATCCCTAGTTTCTGATAACAGTTTCACCACTTATATAAAACATGCGTATAGATAGAGTATTTAATTGTACATCTGAGAGTATATACCTGTTCTCTACAGAATCATTTGTAAACCAAAAACGATATACGGCAAAAAGCGTTAATCATTAAAATAAAGCGAACTGCTCCCCTGATGAAAACTTAAAAGAAAGAAAGTATACAAGTAATAGTAACAAATGATACTCATACCTATTTTCACCCACGTTGATATTAATAAAAATCAAACGTCACCGTCACATTCGAGCATTTACTTCCCGTTTACAAATAAGCGATATCCCGAGGCTGTGGGGATTGTTAGTTTTGTGTCCAGAGATTTCTGTTATGTTTCACCATAAAACACTGCAAATGCAATTTCAGTAAATAATGCTCTTTAAAACGCAATCCATCATCAAAACGTCGAGAGACAAAAAGATAGTCACGAGCTCAATTCAGACAAACAAACGTTCAGACACACCAAATTACTAATCAACAAGGTAACAATTAAGAGAAGAAATGAACAAATAGACAAAAATACGAACCAACAAACAAAGCAACAGAAAAAAAACAAGCCAACGAACGAACGAATAGACAGATAAACAAATGCAAAAACTAATTAGCAAAACAACAAGGTGAGGAACGAACAAAGTAGCGAACACATAGACAAAAAATCAGCGAAATAACAGACCAAAACAATCTACCAGCCAACAAAAGAACGAACAATCACAGGCAATGTGTGAAACCCTGCATGATAGCTTAGGCAGAGATGTGTCTATGTCTAGTCTTTAGTCAACAGAGTTAAAACAAAGTAGAAAGGTATGGTTAAGCAAAGGTGATCGGGATATAAAGTGGCGTTTACATCCATAAAATGTTCCATCGGCTGCTCGAAATGCTCACGTTTCTGTTCAAAGAGTAACTGATATACATGAATTTGCCAGTCAAGTGCCAAAACTATCTTGATTTTTTATTGGATAAGTACTCGTGCAGTCTCGAAGCATTTGGGCCAATAACCAGGTCTTTATTGGCAGCTGACGTAAAAGGACAGAGCGATAACCCATCTGCAATAAACATCTGCCTGATCTGAATCTAATTCAAAATGACTTTCGTGGGAAGCTTTCTATGCCCAGAAATTGAGCTGAACTCGTGGGTTCAGAACGTCAATAAACTTAATCACACAAACTGGCGGTAGCCACATAATTGACGCAATTTCATTCCATCCCATCTATCTCCAACCCCGGTTGATACGCACGTGTGACTATCAATACGTGTTAAAGGCATTCCCATAAATAAGACCAACAGGCACAAAACCTATTTCGAAGAAGGCATTCTTGCACGTACTAGCATTCCACAATGTATTATATTTAGAATCAATGGAATATCTGAAATAGGATTTTCTATAATAATAACACCACGTGAATTGACTTGCTATGGAAAATGTATCGCTATGTTGAGTTTAATGCCGTTGTTCAATTCCTATTTAGCTATTGACAACCACCATGCATAATTGTATTAGTGACTGGGGGTCTTGGGTGTCGTCTATGCGTCTACCTTATCCAGTGCTGAACAATATGCCTTCACTAGGCGGATGTCATAAAAATTGATTTATCTTAATGATGTTCTTTTTACATTTAAAAAGCCCCATTAAATCGTATGTCTAATTATTGAAATCCTTTTTAGATATTGTATACAGTAGAAGCGTATGTAAAATAATTTCACTGTGCTTGTGAAATTATACAATTTTCTATAACTATCACGTTTGTTGTAAGCTAACCAATGATTGGTTAGATGTAATTGTCTCCGAGGATGATAACTATAACTAAAATTTATTCACCAGGGGGCCTAGATTATGGTTATGTTAGCTCATTCCACGAAGGATTGTTATGCAGAGTAACTTGAAAAAGATTTCAGCGAAGATGGTTGCGGGAATGCACAGAAAAAAGATTCACTACACCCAAGATAATATCTGCACCGATCGTGAATGAGTATTAGTGAGACTTGTTCGAATTTATGCTATCTACTAAATTGTGAATGGAAAGCCAAGCGGTTTTTATGAGAAACGGATGCCAGGTACGGTCATTGTTGGCATCTTTCCTTTCAAGTTTCTTAATATAATTGTTATCAAAAGTGCCAATTGCGATAAACACACCCACTTATTTTATCTGGGGTGTTCCACCACAATTACAATATTGTTTATATCCATACTGCTTAACACTGGAGTCTAATTCCTCATCATGTTCTAAACAGGGAGTTTAATGGTAATACCAACATTCATATATTCTGTAAAAATTGTACATCAGCACAAATATGAAACAAGGGTAAATGATTTATTGCTTTCTTACTAGAGTAACACATTAGAACCTTGTAACGATGGTAGTGACGGAGCATTGAGATATAAAATACGTCATAAAACTGCTAGAGTACAAAGGAGTAAGAGTTTCTATTGAAATAAAAACTACCATTGGCGATTCGCCAGTCGATTACCACCTGGTTTAAAGAGCAAGCCTTAGCCAAGACCATCTGGAACTTTTTTGTATGAGAATGAAACGCTGCCAGCGTGTGCTATACTTTCGCAGAAACAATTGGGTCAATCACTAAGGGCTTATTGACAGCGTGGGGTAAAACAGACAGTTGGGTAACCCTTCTGCAATTAATGCCTGTCCGATTTAATTGAAAAGGACTTTAGCGAGAAGCTGTTAAAGCGAAGAAATTGAGCAGCTACTCGCGGGTCAAAAAGTCAGTAAAACTTAATCACACAGACTGGGGAATGCAACATAAATGACACCACTTCATTCCATCCCGTCTCTAACATCAATTGATCCGCAAGTTTGATTATCAATAAACTGATAAGAGCATTCAGAGAAGTAAGACCTATTTCGAAGAAGGAATTTCTTCACCTGCTTGCATTTCACAATGAATCACATAAATCATAAATCATAAATCAGATACTGGCCAATTGACATTCTGCGAAAAATGATTGGTGTGTAACATGTCTTTGTGTGTGTGCGTGTCTGTGGTGTGTGTGTGTGTGTGCGTGTGTGTATGTGTGTGTGGGCGCGTGTGTGTGTGTGTGTGGGGAGGGGGGGGGGTGGTGGAGAGGGAGAGGGAAGGAGGAAGTTAAAATGTTACAGTTCCGGTGGCTGATTATCTAAGACCATACCAGCTTTAAATTCAGATGCTATAGTGATTTATGACCTGCTTAAGAGGTTAAATTGCCAAAGTGTCTCTTGTCGAGTTTCTAGTAAATTGAGACGCAAAAAACAAAAACACAGAAAGCCACTAACATCCTTTAATCGGTGGAATTTCATTAAGGTCGTTTTTTGGAAGAGTGTTTGTTCATTACGTATGTCCACCAAACGTGGAAAGGTATTTATGTGACTTGATCTACCTCAAGCGATCGACGGTATAGCCAATCGAAATCCACAACTGGGTTTACAAACATGTGCCAGGTTTGTGCATTGTGGCTTCTTTTGTTTCAGGAGAATATATTGTGGAAACTATTTACCATAGCTGAGCGGCCTCTAAGCGATGCAGAATCTGTACTGACAAGGTGACGTAAAAAGTACAATGCGATTAGTCGTTTGCGATAACTCTCTGTCTGGGATGACTGATCGAATAAGTTTTCTGTCGGAAATTGTATCCGCTATGACGGCGCACTAATCTCGCGAACCAGAACGTCGATAAAACTCAATCAAAGGGTATATTGAAAGCAACATTAAACGCCAAAGCGTCATAGGTACACTCTAACCGTCAATGAATAAGTTTTTCGTTTCTTTAGTTACATAACATGTATAATTATTCTGAAACGTCTGGACAAACAAAATCTACTACCAGTGTTTCGTAAATTAATGTCCAAGTCAAGAATACAATTTGCCATATAAATGTCAGCTCTCTAGTAATTTATATATTTTTACTTCGCTACAGAAATATTTTAAAAATGTCTGATGACATCTTGGTCAGTATATGTGTCTGTACCATCACTCCCGTAACTACTTATTGCATTTGAAACCAGTTGAGTTTATAACGAACATATATGAACATATATGTCCGTCCTTAGCTTAGCTAAGAAAAGATAACAGAAAGCACATTTGCGAAATAAGCTTAGCGGAAATACATTATCATAAAACATATACATTCCGCACAGCCCCACAAAAAAGACACATAAACGAGATATAAACTTTGCGAGGTAAACAAAGGAAAATGATTTAATCATCAATAATATATTAAGAGAGTTTTATAACCAAATGTCTGACATACAGAAAATAGGTCTTAGACGAAACGATTTTGCTTTGTGGGTTATCCTAGTAGTAAAGTATATTAATTGGCAATGTATCAACATGCACATCGAGTTATTCCGTGAGAGGTAATTAATTGGAAGATTGTTGATGTAAGTTAAGTCCTAGGACTACAGTATTACTTTGTGAATATAAATGACAGATATAAAATCAACAGAGAGATCCTGTACGTATCGTATTCCGATCAGAGAACAATAAAATGTAAGAATTGATAATTACCAATTTCTTCGTCTGGAAATTAATTACCCTGGCTCATTTAAAACAGACACGGTAATATAAATATTCATATATATACCTTATGAATTAATGCTATACAAATACAAATGTCAGTCAAGAGGAAATAATCGATTGCATTCTCCCTAGGGTAACATGTTGAAAGCTTGTATTGCTTATAACGACGGAGCGATGAAAGTGAAAGTGAAATCCATAATGAATTCGATAAAACATATGTAACCTGAACTCATTCCTTCCGTCTTAGAAACGGTTAATTAAATACACATTAATACGACAGCAGTAATCGGTAAGGTATTGCCTTTTCGCTAAGAGAAACAGTGCGACAAAACTACTTCCTCCAAACCGCGCCCTGTTATATTGTGTTATATTTGTATAACTCATCCGCAATACGATCATTGATATTAGATGCAGAGTTCTGTATCTCTTATATCGTACAATGTCTTGCTGGACGCCTTGGGATCAAAGTGAAATTTGTTTTTTTCTTCTACCTCTTAGATTAAAAGTTAGATATTCAAACCATATATTGGTGAAGGAAAATAATACGAAATTCTAAATACAAACCGTTAAATTGGAGCCTATTATTCAGTTTCCCGAAGGTCATGTATTGAAGTCGTACAACTTTCTGGCATTTCATATTCTTCATACTCCACATTTTCCAAGGTGTATTTCTAAAAAACTATTCACATTAGAAACTTAAAATTTGCACTAAAAGAGCAGAATGTGATCTAGTCAACTGTGCCTCACAACCGGCTTAAAGAAAATGACTTTCATTGAACACACGTAAGGGTCAAACAAGTCCAAAAGGTTTATTATATCCTTATTACCTAATTACCTTACTGCTAACTGTAAATTAGTTTACAATAATTATGTGAAATTTATCAAACTTTTTCAGGTAAGTGTGACAATAATTCGTTTTAAAGATGAAACGGGAAGAATTTGTGTTTAGGTTTCATATTACAGCAATAAAACCAAATATACGAATTATTTGATTGCTGGAAAATTATTGTATATAATGAATGTCGTCGAAAGGGCAGCTATCTGGGACTTTTCACGATGTCATTGGGATACAACCTATAACTCGACTCCCAGAGTTCAATGTTCCATTCTTTCACCCGGACTGCTTTCTACAGCCCGGCAACCAGCATAAATTCTCAGTTTCTGGGGTCTATTGACTCACAAACTTTGAAAAGTATACTATTAAGAACATATTCAAAGAAACATGGCAATAGGTGATTATATCTGGAAAAAAAGTTAAATTGATTCTTTCATCTGTGTGTATATATTATATGTGTAATCGAGTGTCAGTCTCTATCTCCGAGTCTTCTAAAAAAAGGCAACTGATCATTACCGGCTCTCTTGTTGACTGAACGCGATATAACCAGACAATCCCCTCGCAATTACTGCGCGGCTATAAAGAAGGCTACACTTCATAATTGAACTGTGTAAAAATAAATCGGATAAAGCGTATCGGAGAGGGAAATAAGATAAACGTGAATTGTGGATTGGTTTAAACGATTCACGTCGTGGATATCTAGATTGTATTATTCTTCGAGGGAACTTTTCGTTACTGTTTTAAAACGGCACTTTTGTAGAACATAACTGGCTTTTCAACAGTTCTGAAAAAGTTATGCCTTCATAAATACATGTACCATGTATATATCTAGGTGACTCCAGCCCCTCTCTCTTAACAGCAACATACATACCGAGCTTTCAAGAGTCAACAGTCGATTGAGGACAAATGATACTCGAAAGCATTTTATCAAGAAATCAGTTATAAAATTTATATTATAAAATTGCTTTACATACATTCAGACCAACCAGTAAGGTAGATATATTGTGGAACATAAAATTAAAATAGGATAAAACAAATCATATTTAAAGAGCGAATAAAGGGAGAATTTGCAAACATAAACATTTGGGGTTTGGTGAGTGTCGTCATATATTCGCAATCTTGTATTTTATCGGGTGTAGATCGCTTGGCAATGGTTCAATGTTGCCAATAATACCCGACGTTTTATTATTTATTACACCCCTAATACGCGGAGAAATGCATATAAAATACAACGGGCAAATGAAACAATTTCTGCGTTTGGTGGCACCGATAGTATCACCGTTGCCAAAGTTTTTGTACATTCCTGATACACATCAAATCTCGAGATTTTATTCCTGGTGGTCGTCAAATATACGTCGAGAATATGTGTAAAGATTATCTCTGTCTGGTGCTACAAATGCTGGGGAATGTTTTATATGTTGATTGCTGGTTTCCAGAAGTGGGAACTGTAGACTCCCTTTCACACAATGTGACAGTTTCAACTTAAGAAAAACGCATTAGTAGAATTCCGTAGAAGAGGAATTGCAATCATCGTTTTAATCTTCTTGTTGGGAAACGCCATCGCGATATGAATTTCTTTCATATAGGCGTGTACCTATGTTAGCAGACATTGGGCTTTTCTTCGATAAGTTTGAAGCAAAACAGGACCATAAAGTCTCAACTTTACCATGCCCAGATGATAACATGCAGTGTGTTTTCGTTCAGGCTTCAGCGGCAACGTTGTTAATTGGACACGTATTTTTGATAACCCTTCAGTGAAGCGTGCCTTTGAACAAACGCTCCAAATTTTGGGTGATAACGTCTTGTCAGATCAGACTGAAATATATGGGACTCCATACCTAAGACAGAAATTAGTTTTGAATCATAAACTCTACCATGGAATTGTCATTATCTCTGTGATAATTTGAAGGAAAAAAAATCATTATTTGCTCTTCTTACTTAAAGACGCTTTAAAATACTCGATCTGTTGTATGACGGCTGGGGTCCATAGTTCATTGATTATAGCATGTTCCGACTACCAGTCCTTCGTTCGAGTAGCCCAGAGAACACCAACGATATGATTGAGTCACATAATGTGACTTCAGCAATCTCGCCAATGACTTTTATTAGGTTTTATTTCGCGTTTGCTCTTTATTTAAGTCAGACAGAGACTGAAGTGAACACTCTGTTGTGAAATTAAGAGAAATGCCCTCGAGTATTGTCTGAAATCACCAGTCTATATACAGAGCATCTGGGATGATTATTCCAGGACAGCTCCGCGTCTTACATTCCCTATTAACAAACACCAAACTACCATATACTTGTTAACATCGGATAAAACTGATTTAATCCAATGTACTCACCAAACATTATTACGCAGAACAAGTATTTTCACAATAAGTATTTTTCAAACAATGTTATTTACGATCTCTGTGTTAAAGAGAAAGACTACAAAAATAAAATAAGCCAGAATCGATAACCTGTAATCAGCAGCCAATAAAGGTCTGGTCATTATCTTGTTTGAGATAATTTGGTAGCTATCTTGGCAGTTCATCAAAATAATTAAAGATGTTTTTTTTTAGCCAATAAATTAAGAGAAATATTTATTTGGGAATTGAGAATTATTATAAGCAGAGGAGCTATATGTACCGCCGTACGTGAGTTATCAAGTAATCAGTTACCACATTAACTGTAACGCCATTAGGAACGCTATTTACTCCTATAACACCATAATGTGTAACTGTTGGTTACATACTATCAATTCAGTCTCACTGTATTTTTTGTTATGTTCGGCTTTAATAATGCAGACTAGCCCACAATCTAATCTCCTATTATTAAATTATACAGACAAGTTCTCAACTTCTAATAACATTGAGAATGTATATATATGACAAAACTGACAGAAAAAAAGCGAAAAATTAAAGGTGTTTATGCCCGTAAGTGTTCGCTGTTTAATAAAAAAAACAAACTGCCCCCCTAGGTATCAAATGCCCAAATGTAAATTATTCATATTTTGTATTTATGACTGAGACCAAATCACAGACGCTTCGCTTACGTCCCAGTTAGTATTATATTACCATTAATTAACAATAAAAAACAAGAAACAATTACTAAGAATATCCATACACCAGAAGTCATTTCCTGAGTCCCTTTAAAGACAGACAGACTTTATTATATAAAATGCATGGTATATACACAACGTTAACAATTATATGGGGCTATATAAATACAATGGACGGCAATATGATATTTACTAATTGTATAATATCCCTATATTAACGTTACAAAACGGATTCATGATTTTTATTACAGAGCCAGGCAATACCATATAGAAATGTAAAATGAATCACAGTGGAAAGCTTCAGTTTTTCTGTCTTGAAACGTACCAGTTTCGTCTCATTAGACAAACAGGTAAACTACAAATATATATCAAACTGCCGATATATAATTAAACAAAATTATGATAGTCTTATTAATAGCATTTAAATAAAAAATAGATACCACGCATATTAATTATTTTAATTTGGTTGTGTTTATGCATATCTTAAGCGAATACAGGTTTGTGTATTTCTTTGTTTGTTTTAGGGGTTAGAGTTGGGGCTCAGGGGTTAGAGTTGGGGCTCAACTGCTGTCTGTTTCTCTTATATTATAACGACTTGTACACACTTGTCTTATTTAAATACTGTGGAAAATCCCACAAGGCAATAGTCTAATAGTTATATGTTCCGACTGCCTGTCTAAGTAAATACTTGATGTTCACTGGGGGAGTCGGAATCGTGAACTGTACACCGATGGACTATCAGAAGTTAGAGACGCAATCCACGGAAATGGACAAAACGTACAGTGGAAAGTCTTATGAAACAAAATAAAGAATCTCGCCATCAAATGTAGCAAAATCATATATTACATTTATATAACTTAATATAGGCATATATTTCAAATGTAATATAAAAAAGTTCCTGTCTTGTCATTCTTAAGTTTTGACTTTAACTTTCCCAGAATAATCCGACAAACAAAGTCCAGGCTTGCTGTAGATATTTTAGCAACCAAGATCATGTTTACGAATAAATACGACTTCGGCATAGAGCGTGCAGGTCACGTCATGCGACATGTGCGATACTCCGCGTAGTTCCCTTAATTGGTTACCACTACATTTTTTTCTAGTCCCATTGTAAACAGAAATTTAAAGAATGGGACTTCTCTATTCCAGTCCTCTAGCTTTACCAATCAGCAACACAAGCTAGAGCCCTGGAAAATGTGTTTAAAAAATAGCGTTATAGTTTGTACGAGATACCAGGAGAAATACATCACCTATTCAATACCACGACAATGTAACGACTCGCACTGGGTGCTGCTCGGATAAGCCACTGTTTCACAGTTCTTAAAATCCTTCTTTCCGTCGTCTTGGGCCCCGTGAGGGAGCGGGTGGGCCATGGCCCTGCAGAATACTCTCTCGGCGTCCTCGGTCGATCGTAAGAGGCGAGAAAAGAGGTTGCTTTCTGTTGCCCTGGTGTTCGCAGAGCTAAAGGGTAA
>JAVFBW010184261.1:0-10549 GCA_034783835.1 Mopalia ciliata
TGCCATCCCATCGTTTGAGACAGGCAGATACAAAAATTGTTAAAACGATGGGCAGAAATTCTGAATTTTAACAAGGGAAAGATAGGTACATAGAAAATTTTGAAGGATTTAAGGCAAGATTAACACTGCCTATATTACCGACTGAGCTACATAGCCTCATAAATAAATGTTTTTACTTTGCTTTTCTCTGTCTACACAAAGGACTGACATATGAATGCTTATGGTGCATCCATTAATCTTAGCAACAAAGTGCCACTGTTGTATCTAAAATATACATGTAGGTTTTCTTTTTGTATCAATCAAATTTGTTTTTTTTATTCTTGTGGTAGGCATAATAATATTAATTATTGGTACAATTTAGAATACACTAGTGGGTTGTTGCCAGGAGATTCCTCTTGCCCTGTCCATGACCATAGCTTAGTGGTTAGTCTGTGCGCTTACTAATCCTAGTACATCAATGTATCCTTAATGGCTTAGAGTCAGGTAAATGGGTGAGTCACATGATGTGGCAGGAGCACCTAATGAAACTAACAAATCAATATCCCATTTGTGTTTCAGTCTTGACCTAGGTATGATAATATTTATACAATTCAGAACACTTGACTGGGCAAGAACTTCCTGTTGGCCTGCTGCTCAAAGAGCTATAAAAAAACACAATTTTATAACATCTTTGTCAGTAGCCTATATTTTACTAAGACTTCATGATAGCTTACCGGGTATTTACCTCAGGACTGTGAGTAGCAAGGATTGTGGGTTCCGGAAAATCTATGGGCGCCCAAAATAGCCCAATTAATGTTGATTTATAATTATTGACATAATTATATCTGCTGTATTAAAATCGAGACAAAATGGGTTCGAGAAGCCTTACTATGCCAAGTCCGATGAATTTGGGATAGAAACCTGGGAAGAAGTTGGAGAAACTGCCCTGATTGAGCATAACGGTTCAATGTGTTATGCCATATTATATTGTACATTTTATCTTTGTGCTCTGAGAGATAATGGTCTCCTTGGCTGGCTGAGGCATAGTGTTAACCAGAGGGGTGTCTCAATCTCTATGGCTGGCTGAGGCATAGTGTTAACCAGAGGGGTGTCTCAGTCTCTTTGGTTGGCTGAGGCATAGTGTTAACCAGAGGGGTGTCTCAGTCTCTTTGGCTGGCTGAGGCATAGTGTTAACCAGAGGGGTGTCTCAATCTCTTTGGCTGGCTGAGGCATAGTGTTAACCAGAGGGGTGTCTCAGTCTCTTTGGCTGGCTGAGGCATGGTGTTAACCAGAGGGGTGTCTCAGTCTCTTTGGCTGGCTGAGGCATAGTGTTAACCAGAAGGGTGTCTCAATCTCTTTGAAAACCCAAGGAAGACATTTGAGACATCCTGTTTCATGTCAAATTTACCAAGAAGATTAAAAAAAAAATAGTAAAATGACACCTGTTTGTATAGAAATGGTGATTTAAGATAGCATCTTCTTGATTCAGGGCTAATGCTATTGACCAAGGGCAATATAACTAGTATAAGCTTACTGGTTTCAATAATGGCCGTGTTAGTGTGGCAATGTTAGTCAGATATATCGCCGTCACATAAGTGATATACCCCATTAAAGCTTGGGGTTAAGAAAATCAACCAATCTGAGCTAATGGGCAACATGAAAACTCACACAAAGTTGTTGCGAAGCTCCATCGTTTATCATGACCTAAGCTTGTCTGGTATTTATATTTAAGTCATAGGGTGTTTTCTGGTGTGTCACCAATGGGTTTATTTGTTTGTTTGATTAATGTTTTAACATCATACTCAAGGGTATTTCACTTATATGACGACGCACACAAATACAGAACATCGCAAACAAATCTGCTCCCCGTTACCCTTTAGCTCTGCGAACACCAGGGCAACAGAAAGTAACATCCGTTCTCGTCTCTTACGATCGAGCGAGGAAGCTGAGGGAGTATTCTGCAGGGCCTTGGCCCACCCGCTCCCTCACAGGGCATCACCAATGGTAGTCTCGTAATGTTCCAAACAGGGGCGTTGAATGCGGTCCTCGGACGTCAAAATGGTCGAGATTCATGGACTTTTTACTAACATCCCAATGGAAAAATGTGTTTTACATCCTGTAAAAGCTCCACTATCACGAATGTTCTGACGTCAGAGGACCGCTTTGCAAAGATAAAATTATCTCCCTTACCAACTTCCCGAGACTCTTATTATCGGTGTCTCAGCTTATCTAGGATTAGAAATCTGCCCCTCAGTCAAATCCTTATTTTGAGGAATTTGCCTGCCTGTCAAAATTTTCCATTTTCCCATCTTTCCCATTTCTACCTGTCTTATTGCAGGGGTGTAGCCAGAAATCGGAAGTATAGTGTCCAATATAGTCATTTCATTTCTCTTTTCAAATAACTGGCTGTCCTAACCAGCAGGGTTTTTTATAGACACTTTTTCACCGTGAATACCCCGATAAAAGATAGTGTTTCTTAAATTTGATATTCACTTTTGTTAGAAAATAATGAGTTTTGTCTCCTTTTGGCCACTGGGCAGCAAGGGCTGAGGCAGACACCTGTCCACCCATCCAAATGGACACGCGAACTAAACAATCGCCTCATTTGGACACCCTATTTTAAGAAATTTTTATATGTACGGCAGGAGATAGAAAAACTGTCAAAATTGGACACCCCGTTTTATGAAGTGAAGCAAAATGACCATTTTGTACACCCTACTTCTGATTTATGGCTAAGCCCTTGACTGGCAGGCTATAAAATTCAGAATTTATGACAAATGACCCACTGTGGCAGATTTCCACATTTCATCTAGTGTCATATCCATCAACAAGTTGGTTTTATTTAATTGACGATGAAAAGTTAGTAAAATTGAATATTAATGCATTTTGTGCACTGAAGGTTTGCTAAAAATATTGAGTTTTAGGCAATATCAAATTAAGTTTGATGAAAAAAAATTTGTCTATAAAAACCCCTGAACCAGGGTGTCCAAATTGGGCAATTGTTCCTCTCAGGGTGTCTATTTGGACAGGTGTCTGCCTAAGCCCTTGTATACTAACGACTGTTTGAAACCAGCATGTCGAAAGTGACATGTCAAGATGCCGGTGATGTCAATGGTGGTTTATTGTTTTTTTTATTTATCATATACATGCTTGTAGATTTTTGTGTATTCTGATTATAAAGGAAATATTCAAAAATCTGAATTTACCGAATTGAAATGAAGCTGCCAGTGCCTGTCTCCTCAGTATGATAGTGCATATACTCTCCACTGGAGTTTGTTGCAATACAGACGTTTTGTATTATGATGTTTTGACAAAAGAATGACGTCCCTTTGCAAAATGGTGTTGCCACTTTATGGCACAATAGGACAGCCTACCTACACTTTAACATTGCGGGTTATTTATTTTCAGTACTGAAAAATAGCTAAAAAAAATACTTTAAGCTATGAGAAAAGGAAATGCATATAGTTTTATGACCATTTATGTGTTAATTTGCAATATTCCCTATACTGCCCTTGTTAAAAATCATGGATTAGCCCTCCCTTGTCCTAAACCGATAATGTTATTAAGCAAAGGGATGTCACTCTGTTGTCGTAACGTCATAACTGGAAACCCCCGTATTGTAGAATGTGGCTGTTTGTTAAGCACTATCATACTAATGCTGTTTGTCCTAATCACTCTCTAATTATTGTAATTATATCGGCCATCATTGCTCCCAGTCCCTGCGTTTAGTGCTTACCAGTCGGATACATATGGTTAAACTGACAGGCTTATAAGCTTGTGGTACTCACTAAGTCTGTATAGGTGTATTATGATACTATCATATGAACATATCTGATCATATAGGTGTGAATTGAGCCGGAAGCAGCCCAATATTTAACAGCAAATAACTGTTTCTTTGTTAGATGCAAAGTTCTGTATCTCTTATAGTCTATCATATAATGTAGCCTTACATTGTATTTTAAGATACAGAGTTAGAAAGCACATAACTGTGTAATTTCATGTTGTTTCTTTTTAACTGGTGACTATTATGGGTTCAATTTGCTTTGGCCAATAATATTTGATATATTGATCTTCCTGACAAATTTGATATGTCACACAAGACTTGAAATACAAAAATACAAAAATATGGGTTCAGGTATTTGTTGCTCACTCTCTATTTTTCTCACTTCCACCTGTACTGTAAATTTAAATTTTAGTAAAATGTTATGTAACTTACAATTTTTAGGCATTTTTATCTAAAAAAAAAAAGGATAAATAAGTTATTTGATTGTGATAATAAACCTGTAAAAGGTGGGTAAGTCTACTTAATTCACAATATAGCCCTACTTCCAAATCTACCGCGACTGTGGGGCAATATTTCTCTGTTGATTAGGGTGTAAGGCCATACTTAAGTGTTCAGGTGGTTTTACTTGCATGATGGCGTGCCACCCAATGGGTGAAGGAAACTATACCCTCCAAACCACTGGCAAAACACCTGTAAAAGGTGGGTAAGTCTACTAAATTCACGATACAGCCCTACTTCCAAATCTACTGTGACTGTGGGGCAATTACACGAATAGAAGCTCTCAGATATTTCTCTGTTGATAAGGGTGTGAGGCCATACTTAAGTGTTACAGTTGTTTTACTTGCATGATGGCGTGCCACTCAATGGGTAAAGGGAACTAAAAGACAAAGGCAAGATAAGACAATTTTTTGGATGTAATACAACTTTAAATTCACAGACATTGATGTCACAGTTGTGTTTTGTTCTTTTACCCCAGCCTGACTCTGGTTGCTACTGGCTGAAGCCTGCTGTCAAACATGCTGTCAAGCAGGTACTATTTGGTATTATCTATACCCAATATAGATTACGAAACATAGAAAACTATCAACTGATTCAAAGGGGACTCTATATAATCTAAAAACTTAAATTCACATAAGGAGAGTGGGTTTACTCATTGAGTGGGTTCAGAGGGAGCTTCCTGTTGCCCTGGTGCTCTCAGAGTTAAAGGGCAACATGAAGCCATCAAGTTGTTTTTGTGATGGTTTTCACAGCTGTGCTGTAATCTTTTGCGGCATAACCTTAAAATCCTTCCTCTTAAATTGTGTGAGGTAACCTAACATTTGCATTTTCCCCCAATATTTGCTAATATTTTAAACACATAAATTTGCCTTTGTGTAAAATAAAGGTAATGTGCTTTAAAATACAATGTTGATAATCGGATGAAAAAGTCTAAATCAACTGCAAGATACAAATTTAGATGAAGACTGTTGACAATTGAGCCGAGGGTCCATAGGTCATTATAGTAAGCTGGTTGACAAATAAGCTGGGAAAGTGTGGTGATTAGCTGGAAATTCTGGAATGATGGCAATCATAATGTACAATTTTATTTTAATTTATTATTTTGGTCCTTTGAATTTCATTTTAAGCTAGAATTATTATGTTGTTTTGTGAAAATTGACCCTTTTCATCAAGGGATGGGTCCTATTTGTTGTTATTTTATGGGTATCATGTATAATGTATTCTCTGGTACCTAAGGGCAAGTGAGAACAGAGATGTGTTGACTCATACACAGTGGTCGAAATGGATTTTCACAAGGAATAGGTGAAAATTAAAATCTTGCCTGTCACCGGCGACAGTTTATTTTAAATAAATAATAATTGTATTTTTTTAATTCTGTGAGTTAATTGATCAAAAATACGAGTGTGTTCCCCTATTCTATGAGTTACCAGTGTGACCATTAAAATACTGAGGTATTCATTTCGGTAGATAATAAATATGATCATTTGCTCATCTAAGTGCCTAGCCCTATGCTACTTTACACACTCACAAAAAAAAGGGCATGTAGAAATTGACAGGAGACAGGTAGAAAATAAAGCTACCCGTCTCCTAGGACAGGCAGACAATTTGTAAACCATCCCTGTATACAACACATGTATTAAGGGAGTGGTGTCATTATAAGCCTTGAGCCTGATCACCAATCCCTTTTTCATTTTTTGTGAAACAGAAATACTGTTAAAACTAAAAGCATACCCAATGGCACTGTAGCACAGCAGCATTATATTTCTAGAGCCCTCCACCCTATTTCCTTCAGTCGATACCAGAGACCATATGCTAGTGGATGACAAAGGCTGACAGCTGACCATTACACAGCCTCATTTAAACTTTGATGAGGTAGAGACAAAAGAAAATGAGATGGTTCATGTTGTAGGTTATGTTACATTTATGGTTCACCATGGCTTTATTGTACTGCTCAGTAAATGTCTTTTGCAACAATTACCTTCATGCCCTCAGCTTACTGTACCTGTACATGTATGGAGATAGAACAATGGCTAAACAGTGTGTAAGGTTCAGCCTGTCACAGAAATAGGATGGGGAATAGTGCAGTTAACTGGGTAACGTCTCCTCCATTGTTATCAACCCCATACTCTAATTCTAGAATGCTTTCATATTACCCAATGTGATATGAGGTTTCAATAAATTAGTTAGTGCTTAGCCTGCTGGCTTACTCATCCTACATTAATGTACCAATTGTGGCTTTGATTCCCTCTTCGACCCCAGGTGCCCCGTGAGGTAGCGGGTAGGCCATGGCCCTGCAGAATACTCCCTTGGCTTCCTCGGTCGATCGTAAAAGGCGAGAAAATAGGTTGCTTTCTGTTGCCCTGGTGTTCACAGGGCTAAAGGATAACAGGAAGCAGATTTGTTTGTGATGTTCTGTATTTTTGTCCGTCATTATATAAGTGAAATACCCTTGAGTATGACGTTAAACAAACAAACAAACAAACAAATCGACCCCAGGTATATAATACCATATTTAGACCTGCCTTTCCATTTTGGAGTATTTTGTACACTTAATTTATGCTTAATATACAAATACACCAATACACCAATCACCTGAAATACTATCGGGGCAGTTTCTAGAAAATTTCCCAGGTTACTATCCCAAATTCTTCAGACCATAGCCAGGGTATTCAGTGAATTCGCTTTTAGCTTGATTTTAACAGGAATTTATGACAATAGTAATATATTGACATTAATTTGGTCTTAAAATAGTTTGGGCACCCATTTGTTTTAATTAACTTAAATGGCTCTTGATATGCTGCCCTGACTATACAATAAGTAGATATTAAAATACTTCATCCTTAATTTTTGAAGCCGAAAATAACAGGAAAGGCAAAAGAAAATATGGGAAAAGAAATTTAGACAAACCACTTACATAATGGTCTGCAATTACTCTTGAATGTCAGTAAATGCTCTAAAAGATTTCTTTCGGAGAAGAAATTTCACCTAAAAAAAGTTTTCTTTACACATAAGTTTCATTGAAGGTAAGTACAAATAGGTCAGCATCACAACATGTAGCTATGGCAATCACGGAGGTGGTTTTTACCACATTTTCTACAGTTTTTCCACACTATTTTAGTAAGGCACATTGGGAAGTGGCCTACTCTTTTTTTATCATATAATTGAAAAACCGTTGAGTATTTTGGTGACCCTGAATCGATCAATCAAACTCACAAACTATCCTTGAAGAAAACCAAACAGAATATCACGTTTAAAAGTCCTGCATTTGTGATAAGTTTGATGTTGTACACAGTTCTATGGTTTCAATGTCAAACTGTAATACTCCTCTGGCTAAGGGCAGTTTGTTTAAAGAGTAGCAATACTGTCTTTACTTAGCACTAGAGGAAAATTATTATTGAAACTATTCACATCCTGTTTTTCCTACTGTCAATTTTTGTTGGAATACACCACCGTCAAATAACTTGGAATACCTTTTAGCATAGCGTAAACACCTCTCAATCAATCTAACTATTTTTATACAAGAAATTAACCATTGTGCAGAGTTACATCATTCTTCCATCCATCTGTCCATTAGCTATTTTTCCTTCAATCTATCCATCCATCCACTCAGGTATGTTAGGGAGTCACACGACATGGCTCTATCAATCCATCAATCCATCCACTCAGGTACATGTATATTAGGGAGTCACACATAATGGTTCTATCAATCCATTCATCCATCGACCCACTCAGTCACACAACATGGCTCTATCAATCCATCCATCCAGGTATATCAGGGAGTCACACAACATGGCTCTATCAATCTATCCATCCATCGACCCACTCAGGTATATTAGGGAGTCACACAACATGGCTCTATCAATCTATCCATCCACCCACTCAGGTATATTAGGGAGTCACAAAACATGGCTCTATCAATCCATCCATCCATCCACTCAGGTATATTAGGGAGTCACACAACTTGGTTCTATCAATCCATCCATCCATCCACCCACTCAGGTATATCAGGGAGTCACACAACATGGCTCTATCAATCCATCCATCCATCGACCCACTCAGGTATATTAGGGAGTCACACAACATGGCTCTATCAATTTATCCATCCATCCATAAGGGAATCACACAACATGGCTGTATCAATCCATCCATCCATCCACCCACTCAGGTATATTAGGGAGTCACACAACATGGCTCTGGCAATAGTGGGGGTATTTTTTTTTACCAGGCTTTCATTAGTTTTTTCAACAACAAGAAACACTGTGAAATGGACAATCCTATGTCATATAAGTTAGCGAAATACCCATGAGTACAAATTAAACCCCCAGACAAACAAACAATCCCAGGAGTCAGAGTAGCCCCATTCAGTACTGTTATAATACTGGATGTGTGGATCTTCAAAGGAAAATATTTAAAATATTAAGTATTTTGATAAAGTCATCAAGTAAATCTTCCCCCAGTGCTAAGAAAAGACAGCTACACTTGTACAAACTACCCTTAGCGAGAAGCTGCAAACATTTAGTGACGAGTAGATATCTGGCAGTGTGAAATAGGAAGGCGTTTGTCTGACCAAGTACTTAATCATTTCGAACAATTGTGTAAATGTGCTTAGAGTGGATTCCTTCGTTGGAGATTAACTAGACCTCGAACGGCTGTCAAGATCTTGCCTGAAAATAACTTGAGTCAGGAAACTGGTCGCTTTAAGTCATTCCGTAGGCAGTGATTAAATTGGCTGGAAATGCCAATGGTATTGTTAATTCTCTAAAAATTTGAATTATATCAGAGTTGTTTAAGCGAAATATAAGAAGGTAAATAAAGAGGATAATGTGAATTTTTGTTTACTGGTACACTGAAAAATTATGAATTTGAGAATTTAAGTCAATGTTTGTAAAAATATGTTGTCAAAAAACATCGGTCCTCAAGATGGTACATGTTTCTCAATTTGACCAAATATTTAGTCAAAATGCAGGTATAATTTATACAATTTCGGGCTAACCACTTCTTGTTTTGTGATAGAAAACTGTTGTTTTATGACAAAACAAGAAGTGGTTATCCAGAAATTGTATAATTATGTAACCCCACTTCTAAAGGTCGTTGAAAACTTAAAATGCAGTTGTATTTAAAAGATGATTTTTGTGATTAAAAAAATGGAGTAAAAGGCAGTTCTCTCCTTAAAATGGTTTCCTAATGTACCAAAATATTGTGTCAAAATGAACTGGTCAATCTCATGAAGAAGATGCACTTAAAGGAATATTTGTACAGTTGTGCTATTTATATGGTATTGAATAAAGCTAATTGTGTATTTATAACAAACAGTTATGTTTCAATCAATATCATGCTAATTTGTGACGTAGCCATATGGAGCCATATGCACAATGACTTCTTCTCATTATGTCATCAAGTTTCTGACCAATCTAATGAGTTATATTATGATTCTACACTTTTTTAAATCAAATTTTATTGATTGATTAACAAATAATCACAACATTTTAACTGTTGAAAACCTAGTTTTTAAATCTGTAGACTTAAATTAAAAGTTTTTGATGTCATCACTATCTCTAAGTCATTACTAAAAAAAAGTTTTTTGAGCAAGATTGATCCAGAGGTACATCTGTAAGCACATCTGTAAACACATCACAAAGCCAAATATGAAATGTTTGTTTACTCATATTTAAAACATTTTATTTCAATATATGTCTTATTTAGTAAGATTGAAAACGTTGTAAATATAGTTTAATATATTCTAATAGTAATTTAGAAACCCTCAATTTGTACTTATCGTCATTGAATAGTATAAGCCCCTTGGGGTTACAGTTCCCAATGAAATTGTACTAATTTTACAACTTTAGTAAAATTAAAATGAAATTAAACAAAAATTTGTAGAGATAATGAATATAAATATGAATAAGTTGAGAGTGGAATGTCCCTTCCAAAACCTCTCTCAGATTTATCTCATTGATTTGCTGAGTCACATGTTAATTATTAATTGGACACATCAGGGCGATCGACCCACTGCTGGGATCAAGTGCACATCAACCAAACCCACTTAAATTAGATTAGGGGAAATTCAGCATACTCAGTGAATTTGGTCCCTGGTAAAGAGTTATTTATCACTTCATACCTTTTTATAATCATTCCTGGAATTGGTGTGGATGTTTGCTACATTTCTTTTTATGATTTGGGGGGGGGGGGGGGGGGGGGGGGGGGGGGGGGCGGGGGGGGGGGGGGGGGGGGGGGGGGGGGGGGGGGGGGGCGGGGGGGGGGGGGGGGGGGGGGGGGGGGGGGGGGGGG
>JAVFBW010184272.1:0-10549 GCA_034783835.1 Mopalia ciliata
TCTGTCCACTCTTAGACTCTTCTCTTCAAACTATCTTAACAGTGTGGGCGTCAAGATCCATTCATGGATCTCTTGTTCTGATTTGTGTTTTATTTGTTATCGGTGCTGTGGTCTTTTAAAGTAGGTGCTGTCTGTTGCTACGCCCTTTCTTACATCTGTCCCGTTCTACCCACCATTGCTATTCAGAGCTATACCTTTGGGATTTAGCATTTACTGTACACTCAATAGCTCACTTATAGCCTACACATTAGCATTGCACTTTGTCATAGTTTGTTTGCCCAGCTTGTGCTCTAAGTGTGTGTCAGTTTGTTTTGCTCTAACTCCTGCCTTATTCTGATATGTATATCTGTAATGGTTAAGTATATACAACTCAAACTTGTTTCATTTGATAGCATTAACCTATACTTTGGCAACATGTTTCCGGCCCCTACCCAATAGAAATATTCATATTGTCTAAAATGATGCATTCTGGGAACTTCTTGCAATCATCGATCAAAATGCTGCTTACTAAATGAACGAACAAATATTGAGCCAGTAGTCCGAACGAAACAATTACTACACAGTGGCTAATAAGGGACGAAATTATCCAGAGTTCTTTACAACTATAAAGACACCTGTCTGAAATGTGACATCACTGTTTCATGGTGATCTACAATGATGTGTACGTTACTATATGGCAGTTGCATACTTCTAGTTAATAGAATTAGTAGACAAAAACACTAATCAGTAAGATAATCATGTTGTATTATGTAATATTAGTCATTTATTAAACAATTCACGTTTTATATGATTTTCTCCATCAAGGGGAGATAATTTTAACTAAGGAAAAACCAGAGTGAAACATGGGAATTATCTCCCCTGGGTTTAGTTTGCCCTGTGGGAAATAAAAAGATCCTATCTATTTTATGTAGCTGTTTGTACTTTATAATGGAGATACATTATTTACCAGCAGAACAACAATATTTTACCCTTAAATAAATGGTTATGTGAGTGAGGCATGCCCCCAGAGAGTATGCCCCCATTATATAAGTGACATACCGTTGTGCACACTGTTTTAGATTCATGAGGAAAAAAGACCTGAAAAGACCTACAGTAGAGGTAGCAGTTTTTGAAGAAAGAAATTGATGATGCTTAAAATGATTCGAAGTTTAGATCTCATTTATTTTCAGTTAAATACTCAAACCTACCAGTAAGAACTGAGAAAATGATTTTTCAAAAATTCTAATTGCCTAAATTAATTAGTTAAATTTTATCCTATAATTCAGTTGTCTAGTAGACCTGTAACCTATTCTTCCATGCTATTCTTTTATTGATAGCAATACTGCCTTCTCTTAGCACTGGAGGAAAATTAACTTTTCTACATTATGGAAACGCATCACATCTTGTATGGGCTAGTGTCAAATATTGTTTAAATACACTGCTACATACAAGTGAAACACCCTTAAGAAAAGCGTAAAAGACCAATCAATCAATGAGTTCTTTTTGATGATATCAACCCCTAGAAAACCAAAAGGTAACTTCAGTTTAGGCATATTTATCCTCTCAATCCAATCTATCATTGTTTTCACACCTGTTATGCTCTTTGTATATATAGACATTATCTATATATTATATAGTCATTAGCTTGAAAATGGTGCTAGAATCTGCTCCAAAATAATAATGCTCTGTTAGTGTTTATCCATAAATACCTTGTTATGTTACTATACCTGCTTCTAAGTGCCACTCGCCCCGTGAGGGAGCGGGTGGGCCATGGCCCTACAGAATACTCCCTGGCTTCATCAGTCGATTGTAAGAGGCGAGAAAAGAGATTGCTTTCTGTTGCCCTGGTGTTCGCAGAGCTAAAGGGTAACGGGAAGCAGATTAGTTTGTGATGTTCTGTATTTGTGTCCGTCATCATATAAGGGAAATGCCCTTGAGTATGACGTTAAACACCAATCAAACAAACAAACAATCTAAACTTGCCATAAAATATTGTGTCCTGTTCGTTGAACACTCACTGAGCCTTGGTTCCAAACTGAGAGAGGCTAAGGCATGCCCCACCAAATCTTGTTCTCAAATCGAGAAACAGTAGGGTATACTACTGAGAAGGGATTATTTTGATGTGAAAATGGACGTCAAGTAGTAGTTTTATTGGTTGATCTAACCCACACGAGGTCAAGGAAGAAGTCTGATTGGTTTAAATCAAAGTAAGGTCAAAAAATTTTACATTACATTGCATTTGCACATTTCTGAAGAATAGAAAGACTCCAGTAGTGTAGCTAATCCCAGTCATGGAAATTACAAAAAGAAATACCACTATGATTAAAGCTGCAAAAATAGCAAGCTATTTGGTGTTTCTTGGTTTAAATATAAACCGAAGCACAGTAAGCCAGGCTTATAGCATTTCTTTCGAAATATCGCTCCTCATGATATACCCTTGTTGAAATCTCGAAAATTTCGACAAATCTTATTTACAAACTTGACCCAGTCATGAAATTACATAATGTAATTAGATGACATTTGATAACCTTATGAATGCTTCACTGAACTACCCTTGAACTCTGGGTTCATTCAAGCTTTTCGTCAGCATTAAGTAAGAATGTATGATTGTGCCAGCCAAGGTTAGGAGATAAATGAAATTACTAACTTTATGATTTATAAGAATTGTTTTTTTTGTTTGCTGCATTTTTTCTTCTTTTTTTTTTCTGTATTTCTTTTTTTCTTTCAGAACATTCCACAGCTCTGTGTAGATCCTATGCTGATAACCTAGCTAATCTACAGGAGGAATTCAGAAGGAAGAGTTTACGACGTAAGGATGGTTTTATTGTGTTCTAGTATTGAGCTTCTAAAAAATCTACCAGCCCTCTAACAATCCTCAATTTTCCTGTATCAGTCTTCAATTGTCCTTAATCAGTCCTCCATGGTCCTTTATCAGTCCGCAACAGTCCTTTATAAGTCATCTATGGTGCTATATCTGTCTTGAATGGTCCTTTATCAGTCCTTAATAGTCCTCTATCAGTTCTTCCACGGTCATCTAGCAGTCCTATACGGTCCTCCATCAGTCCTCAAAGGACATATATCAGTCCTCAGTCAATCCTCTACGGTCCTCTATCAATCCTCTACGGTCCTCTATCAGTTCTCAACGGTCCTATATTAATCCGCAATGGTCCTTTATAAGTCCTCTATGGTCTTTTATCAGTCCTCAATGGCCTCTATCTGTACTCAATGACCCTCTTAACATTTTTCAATCATACTTTATCAGTCCTCTATCAGTCCTCAATGGTCTTATATCTGTCTTCGATGAGCCTTTATCCGTCCTCAATGGTTCTCTATCAGTCCTCATCGGTCTTATATCAGTCCTCAATGGTCCTTTATCTGTCCTCTATCTGTGGTATAGTAATGTTTTTCGTCCATCTGTTGGGTCTGCGACCATAGCTTAATGGTTAGTGTATTTGTACTAATCCTAGTTTGATGTAATGCTCAAAGGTTGGAGACCATCTGTCGATCATCAGGTATATGAGTGAGTGACACCGATGAGTGACTTAGTGACAGGGGTGGTATTAACAAGATTTCTTCTCAGTTTTCCACCTTATTTAAGCAATGAACAGTCTGGAATGGGCATATAAGTGCAATCCCCTTGAATGCGACTTTAAAGCAAATCAAACAAACAAACTAACAATCGGAAATTGCAGAAGTGGCTTTTATCAGGTTTCCTTACAGCTTTCCATAATATTTAAGCAAGGAATGTCCAGCAAGGAATGGACATTACCTCCTCATATAAGTGCAATACCCTTGGATATAACATTAAACCCTAATCAAACAAACAAATTGTCTCTCTCTTTATAAAGCAGCCCTGTGAGGGAGCGGGAGGGCCATGGCCCTGCAGAATACTCCCTCGGCTTCCTCGGCCGATTGTAAGAGGCGAGAAAAGAGGTTGTTTACTGTTGCCCAAGTGTTCGCAGAGTTAAAGGGTAACGGGAAGCAGATATGTTTGTGATGTTCTGTATTTGTGTCCGTCGTCATATAAGTGAAATAGCCTTGAGTACGACGTTAAACACCAATCAAACAAAGGTACAGGGAAGTGACTGCAGGTAAGGGAGGTAACTGGATACCAGCTTTTAGAACAAGATTAACTAACTATCAAGTCATAGTTGATGGTCCTGTAAATGGCATAGGTTGCCCTTTGTACCATGTTCTGCTATTGTTCATTTGCATTGTAGTAACATGTATAAACTAATAATGTTTTTATGTCCTGTTTTAGATGCCTCGCAAAAAGTCTCTGAGAGAAACGAAATCTGACAATGAGCAACCACCATCAAGAAAAGGCGTTGTAAAAGACTTAAAATCTAGGAAGAGACCATTAACGGATGTGTCAGAAAGTGAATTGTCTTCACCACAGAAAAAATCAAAATCTAGCTCAGATGAAAAAAACTTATCAAAGAAGCAAAAAGGTAACAGCTCCTTTGTTTTCTTCCACTGTCCTGCAATCCATTGATATTGATCGATTTGTTTTTTACATCATGGTTAGAAGTTATGAAGTTTGATCATTATGAAGGCTGTATTCCACCACCAAAACGGTCGAATGTGAGATTTTTTTTGATAATGCTGGAAAGTTAATTTATCCCCCAGTGCTAAGTGGAAATTGTATTGCTACTGTTAACATACTGCCTTCAGACAGAGGACCATATGCCATACGGCAGGCTTAAATTTTTGCTACACTGTTACCTGTACATCATAGTATATGTATTTTTCTCAACAGTTCACCATCACTGTTATGGTGAAGTAGCTGGGGAGGTACTTACCCTGGGTGAAGGTGACACTGGACAATTAGGTCTAGGGGAGACGATAATGGACAGAAAAAGACCTGCACTAGTGAACATACCAGGAAAAGTAGTGCAGGTTTGCGCTGGAGGAATGCATACAGTGTGTCTAACTAAGGATGGAGAGGTAAGTTAAAAAACAAAATAAATACTGTAGGAAATTAAACCTGGAAGTAGTTGTACAAGTTTAAATAGCTATAAGTGCTTAAATTGTACAACTCTAAAATTATGCCTCAATAACGGCCCATGTATTTCTGGTCTACTTAGACAGAACCAAATTCTAAATTTGAAAAGTTCTCATTTATTTACCTTGTTCAGACATCATTTATTGATGAAATGTACAGTTACTGTTGATGGCTTTCATCTTCATTTTATTTCAGGTATACACTTTTGGTTGTAATGATGAAGGTGCTTTGGGAAGAGACACATCAGAAGATGGTACAGAGACGCGGCCTGGTAAAGTTGATTTAAAACACCGAATTGTCATGGTATCTGCAGGTGACAGCCACACAGCTGCATTGACTGAAGGAGGAAAGGTGTATGCCTGGGGTATATTCAGGGTAAGGCCATTTTAAAGTCTCCCCATCCCTCTTTTGGCTGGTTATAATGAATTTTGATTAATTAAATCTACCGAATTCCATAACTATTTGGGTTAATTTGTAACTATAGAGGTGTTTATCTTTAGGATAAATGAATACCCCTGAATGAAAAGTGGCTAACATTAGGACAGTGACCCAGGCCTGTGCAAAACTTCATTGATGAACAGATTGACAAAATTCTCGAAATCGGTAGCAAAATCTTAAATGTAAATTTAGACAATCACTGCAAACAGTTTGGTAAACTTTTAAATCAGTCCTCCTAAAATAAGTTTGCATAGCCATGGGAAAACCCATGCTGCTAAAAACTAGGAAAATGAAAAAGTATACTTTTGTTAGCCCATGTAATGAGAATCGCCACATTGAATTGGTCCATCAATTACATGTGGAAAGATTTTGTAAAAAAGTGATGGTGCCTGATGTTTCTTGAAGAAGGATAGACCATATCAAAATGAATATATGTTTGTAAATAACCTTCTAATATAGACTGACAAAGTTGTGAATTAGTAGGAATGTTTTGCCTGCATTAGCATTTTTTCTTCTGTTAAATGTATTATTTACATGAAGTCATCAAGGTGTGTTATGTTTATATTACAGGATGGCAATGGTAAGATGGGATTACGTTCTCCTGGCGACCAACAAGCGAATCCTGTTGAGATGTTTATTACACGTCTTGTTGTAAAAATAGCTTCTGGAAGTGATCATTTACTTTGTTTGACGAGGGATGGTCACATATACTCCTGTGGTAAGAAGAATTCAGCTAGATTATTCTTGGGTGCAGAAACTAAATGAAATTTCTGATATATACTATATATTGAGGTCATTTTAGAAAAGTAACTAATTCTATAAATAAATTACATTCAAGAATCCGCGTCAAAATAGTACAATTTTATCATTTAAATATTGACAATAATTAAATTTAAGCATTCATTATAACTTCATTTTATTAAGTTATTTTGTTGACAGTAGACATCTATAAATATCAGGATTGGGTCTCTTGTGGAGGCATGCATACATGTACTAATATCTCACTACCTTTACTATATATATGATGTATCCTATGTAGCATGCATGACAATACTAATATTAATCCAATCCTATTTTGTAGGCTGTGCTGAACAGGGTCAGTTAGGAAGGATTGCAGAGTGTTTCTCTCATAGAGGAGGCAGGAAGGGTTTAGGTTAGTATTACCTGTGTATGATGTACAATTAATTTAGGTATAAGTGAGTCCTTCTGCTTAATTTGTTACAAACACTTTCACTTCACAGTCCTTCTTGACCACACAGATGTTTTGTAGAACACATTTCTATGAGTTTCTAATGCAACCTGTTTAAACATTGGTCTTGGCACATTACCACCAGTGAATAATTGCAATAATACCACATGAGTATAAAGTTCCTCTATTCACATTGTCAAGAGAACCTGCAGGATGATGGACTAATGACCTGTTTTTGCTTGTTTCAGATGTAATTTTATCCCCTGGCATTGTGAGATGTAAGAAACGATTACTTTTTTCTGATGTGTGGGCTGGGCCACATTTTACATTTGCCCAGGAACAGAACACAGGAGACATATATGGCTGGGGTTTAAACAATTACTGTCAAATAGGTAAGATAATTATCAGTTTTGTTTCGATGGTGACTTACAAAACAGAAATTAAATATAAGAAGATTTAGCTAATCAATTGATTCACAGCGGTGACTTAGTGGTTAATGTGTCTGCTGACTTATCAAACTGTGAATACCGTCCAGTGTGGAGCCACAGGTTCCACCTGTCTTCTGTCCACGGGCTTAGCCTGAAATCAGAAGTAAGGTTTCCAATCGCATTTTGCTTCACTTTGCATATAACTGGATGCCCAGTTTTTACAGTTTTTCTATCGCATGCATGTTAAAGTCTCTTAAAACTGGGTGTCCAAATGAGGCAATTAAACACTTCAGGGTGTCCATCTGGGTGGGTGTCTGCCTAAGCCCTTGCTACTGTCAAATATGGGAGCTAGTCACATGATGATCTCTGCCAATCACAGGTGTGGTTTTTACAAGGTTTCCTCTCAGTTTTCCAGGGGACAGTGTGAAGGGCACTGTGTCATATAAGTGAAATTCACTAAAGCACCACTCCAAATGAAACAAGTAATTTATTTGTTTACTTCAATATTTTTCAGGTTTGGATGATTTGCAGAACAGATATGTGCCAGTCAAACTGCCTTCATTTTGCACTGGTAAAAAGTGGAAGTCTATATTTGCTGGAATACATCATACCATCTGTCTTGATGAGCAAGGTATGTGTTTCTGGGGTATTCAGTTAAACCAAAAACAACAAAAGACATAATTATATATATATAGACAGTATATGAATCAAACTTTTGAAGTGGTAACTGAGATACATCTTTTTCAATCTAAATTGTTCGACTAATGAAAATTTTCATTGTTTGATAATTATGCTTTTTTAACAATATAAAAAATTATAATTAATAACTTTATTTATTTAATACAAATTTGATGTTAACCTATATTTACTAACGCCAAGTATCCAAAGAAGGTAGCTGATCTAATGTTCTCTGTTATTCAGGGAAGGTGTATACATTGGGGCGCTCGGAGTATGGTCGGTTAGGCCAGGGTGAAGATTCCGGAGATATTACTATACCTACTTTAGTTCCATCATTAGAGTCTGTGACATGTACACAGGTAGCTGCTGGTACCTGTGTTTCTTTTGCATTAAGCAATGATGGTAAGATCCTTACAGTTTTGTCTAAATTGAAACTATACATTTATTTATTTTAGGAAGCAGGTTGACTAGCACCAGTGTTTAAAAATAGTTTTAAAAATATTAAACATAGTCAGAAGTTTGGAAAGAAATGGCACCAAACTTGCACTGTAACTCGCTTTTGTAACTTTGCAGTTTATTACTGGCTGCATATGTGATAGTGGTCTCCATGGATTCAGATGCCTTTGAAGTTGTGATTAACTCCCCTTTGACAAAAGAGCTAAATGTATATTCCTAAAATGACTCTCTAAAATGTAAATCCACTCGGCAAACATGCTAGATTTCACCTAGACTGAAATATCTTTTCACAGGTGTTTGTTTTTAAAGGTACACAACAAAACATCAGTGCATTGTTGTTACTTTGGTGAATACACTTCAGTAATTATTGAGTATGTCAAGTTTTGTAAATTTATTTAGAGTGTATTTGAATAACTATTTGTATGCAAATTGTGAAAGATTTTCTTCTGAAGGCTAAGAAATAAATTAAACCTAAATCAACTTTTATCTAATTAACAGGCACTCTTTATGCATGGGGAATGGGCACTAATAAACAGCTGGCAACTGGGGAAGAAGACGATGAATTTGAACCTATTGTGATGGCGGGTAAACAACTCGAAACTAGGTATGATTTGGCTAGAAAAATTATTCTGTCAATAGATTGTGCTTTAAGAAATTGAACCTTAAAGCAAAATTTGGGCTGCAATAAATGTATATATATATTAAAAGGGCATTCATTTTCGCTTTCGTTCGAGCCATTTAATTTTCTAATAGAACTATATACAGTGTATAAAGAAATCCTGAACATGTATAAGTCATGTTATGTTAAATTTCAGGTTGGCCAGGTATATATTTGTCCCCAGAACAAAAAAACAAATTCCATGCCATACATCAGTATGTTAGATGGTATCCTTTCAAGTGATTCAGGGGTTATTCCTACCCAGGCCACTGATTTAAGAATATTATCTAAACAAAACTTAAAATTTAAATGTGTTGGAACTGATACAAAGTACCTGCAGCAGCTTGAAGATGTCTATTTAATTGTATTTTTGTTATTGTTTTCAGAGTTGGGGTATCTATATCAGCAGGGGGCCAACACACTGTGATTCTGGCTAAAGAAAAAGAGGGAGACTAGAAGTTATCAATCATCTTTAGTTTATAAACATCTCTTAAGTTGACATCTTAATTTTTATGAATCAAATGCATATGTTTTAAAATCATGTCATTTTATATCATTTTCATTATCAATCCCACTTTTACGCAATCTACATTTTAAGGTGGGAACTGAAAGTTATTGAAAAAATGTCTTTTAAGCATGTTATGATAGAAAAAAACTAAATGTTGAACATTTAAAAGCTTTGGCTAATTTGAGTGTTGGGGAACAACCTAAAAACTAAAGCTAACTAAGTATAACTAACAAAGTGCCTACAACAACAAGTCCATCCGCCAATACAACTTGGTTTGAGTGAGCTTCCAGTTGCTCTCTGAACTGAGGGGCAACACAAAGCTGTATTTGTGATTGTTATCCTGTCTTGTCATTCTTTCCAAGAGGTATTGCGAGTCCATCTGTCTGCCCTCAGGTATATGGGTGAGGCACGATTTATGGATCCGGCAATTGCAGGGGTTAGTTTTTACAAGGTTTCCTCTCTGTTAACAATTATTTCAATATTAATTTTACTATTTTAGCTGTTAATAGGTCTATTAAGAGAGAAAGCAATCAAACTGTATAATTCAAGTTAATGTGATTATGGACTGGCTTAATTGGATTAACCATTGAGTACCACGTTAAACACTAATCAAACACACAAACAAAATTGGATTAATCAAAATGTCCTCCTTTGAGTTATACAACGTATTTACAAACTGTATTCCGTGTACTGTCTTAGTCAGCAGACAGACTCTTGGAGCTTTCTACAGAGATATAACTATGCAGTGTATTTGTTGACTTTTGTTTAATCTTACTCACCCTTAATCATTGGAATCATTCTGTACTCAGATTAAGTATGATTGTTAGGCGCTGAAAGGTGTGATTATGAATGCAAATCTGAGAAACTGTATGACTGTTTTAGATGTTATGTCATTTAAATAAATATAGTTTTAAAATACCCAAGAGTTTGTTCATTTGTATATGCCCATCATTGGCGGGATTAAGATGTAGCAGGTTGTATGTCACTTATATAAGTAACATCCATTATTTAACTGATGACTACTTCTATGGTTCTGATACAACTCGGCAGGGTTATTCCATGTGACAAGACACCCCGTGAGGGAGCGGGTGGGCCATGGCCCTGCAGAATACTCCCGCGGCTTCCTCGGTCGATCTTCCTCGGTCGATCGTAAGAGGCGAGAAAAGAGGTTGCTTTCTGTTGCCCTGGTGTTCTCAGAGCTAAAGGGTAA
>JAVFBW010184283.1:0-10548 GCA_034783835.1 Mopalia ciliata
TCTGGTAGTTAACATGGAAGAGATAGGGCAGGCAACCAAACAAATTGTAGATTGGGCTTTAGGGCAACCTGGGAAATCTCTAATTTTCAACCCCTGACTATGCTAAACCCCATTCAACCAAATACATGTGCACAAAAAAGGATAAGAATTAATTTGATGGGTATATTAAGGCTACTAAATTCAGGTTTTGATCTCAACATCAAATTCTGATGCAGAGCAATTATACACTTTAGTGCATTTGAATACTGTAGCTACTCTTCAAGGAAATGATTAATGCAAAGAAGATTATGTTTGTTGGTGCATTCGGTCTTTAATATATTTACAGGTTATATTCATTGACAGCGCAGGTCCTATTTTCTAGAATGGGTAGACATGCACATATTTGCATATATTTGAATTGGAGTCTGAACAAACCAGGAATTGTGGGTGTGTTTTATGGATGTTTATTCTTCCACAATTTAAGTTTGTATAGTCTGTTACATGTATATGTAGAGCGCATGGTAGCCCATGGATCTTTTATTTAAAGCTAATTTATTAATGATTCTAACTTCTCTGAGAGGGGGTCATGACATATGAGAGTGCAAAGGTCAAATATCTCCCTAATCACAACTTCGTTTTACTCATATTTATTTCACCCCCAAAAAAAGGTTAATTTAAAACAAATTTTCTGTCCCGTGAGTGAAATTTTATATTAACCATCTGAGCTTTTCACCGACAAAAATATATTCCTATTGTTTTGAGTGGTTCTCCTTTTCAACTGTTCTGATTTGGCTGTACTTTTCACTACTTTTCCAAAATATCACAGCCCACTAAGGGTTTGAGTGGTGCCGCATAACTTGAGGTGCTTTCTCGCAGTACAATTATTAATTATGACCTTAAGTTCCCCATATTTGTTGCATTTTAATTGATCTCTAAATGTACCAAGCAGTTGACCAGTCAAAACTCCTCAAATAAGGGGAAGCCACTGAAATCTTAGTCAAACCCCGAGAATAAACCTTAAGCTTTGGAAGTAGCAGTTGAACAGCTATATTAGAAGAAAAAAAATGAGTGAAAAGCACAATAATTTAAAGTAACTCGTTAAAATACTTTTACTTTAAACCCTATACTTTATTCTGTTTTGATGGAAATTTCCAGGAATTTGTCATTCTTGGTCACACATTTACACCTTGACTAATATTAGAGAATTCTTTGCCTTCCATTGAATTAGGCCTGAACGCACTCTCATGTTTCATTTTCTCCCTTTCAGATGACTCTACCTTGGAAGCTATTTTTGGGAATCCACTGTCTGGCCAAATAGTCACTGATGAACAACTGGCTGTTCAAATTACACAGGAACTTGAAAATTTACAGAAAAGGAAAAACACTAAAAAGCCCGCTTCCACAATTTCTGTTTGTCAGTGCGAAATATGTGCAAAAGTTTTCACCACTACTAGTCTTCTAAAGCGCCACATGGTAGTCCACACCAAAGAAAAGAAGCATGAGTGTGAATATTGCGGAAAAAAGTTTTCACAAGTTGTCCACCTCAAACGACACCAGAGTATACATACTGGAGAAAACACATATTGCTGTTCAGTTTGTCAAAGTAAATTTGTGGAGAAAACTAGATACGAAGATCACATGCTAGCCCATTTAAAAGAAAATCCCTATCCGTGCAAGATATGTGCCAAAGGATTTAAACACCGTGTCGCTGTTAAAAGGCACATGAAAACACACTCTTCCACAAGAGAATTTCAGTGCGAAGTTTGTCAAAAATCTTTTTTTGAAAAACAAGCACTGCGTGTACATGAGCGGAAGCATTTTGGAAATCATCCCTTCAAGTGTATATATTGTCATAGGGGCTTTAATCGCCAGAAACTTTTACAGGTTCATCTGCGAAGACATGACAAGTCCCGACCCTTCCAGTGTGATATCTGCCAACAGGGATTTGCTTCAAAACAAAGTCTGGTAGGTCATGCTCAAATCCACTGTAGAAATAAAGATAGCGAGCCTTTGTCTACAACAGTTGAACCCCCATCTGCTCCCAGTCCTCAGTCAGATTTTGTGAAAATGTCTTTGAGCTTTCCATGTGGATTTTGCACTAGGACATTTGATAGAAAGAGTAGTCTGTCTGTTCATCAAAAGGCTCTGCATCATGGATTTGTTGAAAGCAACCTTGTAATTGTCTGTGAAGTTTGCTCTGAAAAGTTCAGCTCTTTAGCAGTAGCAGAATCCCATATGAAGGAACATTACAAGGACTTTAAGAAAACCAATACTTCTAATACTCAGGGAACGTGTTCTAGCACTGGTTCAAGTGTGACTGAAATCCCTGCTGCTTGTACCTCTGCATCAGGCAGAGATGAAATAAAGAGCGGTTCAGACCAACTCCTTGACTCAGTCCTTTTTGATCAAGCTACCCAGCCTGCTGTAGAAAACAGCCAGCAAGTGGTTTACGATTCATCAGAAACATCAACCAATTTAACCCAACTTGCCAATACTCCAGCTACTCCAATTTCAGAAGGAACGAGTTCAACATCCTATGCCCAAGCTTATTCCATCACGTTACATGATAATAACCCCACCACTGATCAAACAGTTACCAGCGGAGAAGTTGTGGCTACCATTTTAAATTTGGCTTCAGAAAGTTCATACCTTGGACAAGTCAAGTCATCTGCTGAGCAAAGGTCTACATCTGAGAATGGATTCTCCGGCAACGTTCACCCTGTACACAGTATAACTTTACAAGAGGACCACTCCATGGCTGTTGACTTCACAGACTGGTCAGACATATCAAAATGTCCAGCATTATCAGGACATGGCAGTATTAACTGGGACACGTCTGAGATGCACCCTGGGCATCCGGGAACACCAAATACCAAAGGAGCAATGGCACAAAATGAGACCAGTGAAGCTTTATCTTGGGACTCGGCCTCAATGAGGACTCCAGTGACTGTTGATATGTCTGGGGATGAAGCGCACACTCAGTCACCAACTTCTCCACTGAAGGGGTTATGTCCAATGGCACACCTCGATGACCTTTCAAAGTCTTCATTGAACCCAAATTCAAAATCATCCAATTTGGTTGATTGTCAAAGTGTGTCAGACAGGACTCATAGCTTCATAGCATCTGATTTACTCAAGGAACTTTTACCCTCTACAAGGAAAAGGCGTCGATCTATATAGCGGTACTACTTGTATATATTGTATAATAATAATTTTCTTCTCTTTCTGCACCTTGGCTGAAAACTATTTAGGCCATTTCTTTCAAGCACTGATTTAAGCAAGGAACATTGTGAAATGGACAATTTCTTTCTTACAAGTGCAATAACCTTGAGCTTGCATTAAATCACAATCAAACAAATAAAATGAGTATACTGGCCCCAATCTTAACACGTTAAACACATGGTCACAATGCCAACATGGTCACAATGCCAACATGGTAAATACATGGCCACAATGTCAACACATTAAACACATGGTCAAAATGCCAACATGGTCATAATGCCAACATTGTAAATACATGGCCACAATGTCAGTATGGTAAACACATGGTCACAATGTCAACATGGCAAATACATGGCCACAATGTCAGTATGGTAAACACATGGTCACAATGCCAACATGGTAAACACATGGTCACAATGCCAACATGGTAAACACATGGTCACAATGCCAACATGGTAAATACATGGCCACAATGTCAGTATGGTTAACACATGGTCACAATGCCAACACGGTAAACACATGGTCACAATGACAACATTGTAAATACATGGCCACAACGTCAATATGGTAAACACATGGTCACAATGCCAACACATTAAACACATGGTCACAATGTCAACATGGTAAATACATGGCCACAATGCCAACATGGTAAACACACGGACACAATGTCAACATGGTAAATACATTACCACAATGTCAATATGGGGAACACATGGTCACAATGCTAACATGGTAAATACATAGCCACAATGTCAGTATGGTAAACACCTGGTCACAATGCCAACATGGTTAATACATGGTCACAATGCCAACGTGGTGAACACAATGTCAACATGGTAAATACATTACAACAATGTCAACATGGTAAACACATGGTCACAACGCCAACATGGTAAATACATGGACACAATGTCAACATGGTAAAAACATGATCACAATGTCAACATGGTAAACACATGGACACAATGCCAACATGTTAAACACATGGACACAATGTCAACATGGTAAGCACATGGTCTCAATGTCAACACTGTGAACATATGGTCACAATTTCAACACATGATCACAATGTCAACACCGTGAACACATTGTCACCATCTAGAAACGGTGAACACATGGGCATATATCAACACTTGATATTAATTCTGCATATTACGTGTATTTATACCATGTATTAATAAATATTAAACTCCATATTTCCCTGTTGGTAACTTACCTGTAGATTCCCCAGATATTATTGATAATTACTACCTGGTGCTGATCAGAACAGTGCTGCTCTACTAGATAGTGAAAGTGCATCAGGAATGTTAATCCACTGCCTTAAATGAAAAAATATGAGGTTCACACCTTCTCTTTTTTCTGGTATTAAAAATTAAATATTTTGTTTTGTTTGTTACCTTTATTAAGTTATAACCCAATACAATCCCAAACCACAAGCATTGTTAAAAATGTTATATAAAAATCTCATCTCGAGTAAAATTGGCGGTACTTTTCAGTAACTTGAAGGAAGCTTAAATGTAAATAAATTTATAGTTTTCAAGACTTCATTTTTGTTTTTCATTGGCTGCATTGGTGCACTAGCATGTAGACATGAAGATGTATGATTGGTTGATCTGTGATGTTTTTGTACACAAAGTAAAACTCACGTATATATGGTTGACAGCTGCATGACTGTTGTCACTCTGTTTCCTCAACAAAACGAAGGCGGCTTTAGTTTTGACATCAAATGTGAAGACAGATGCCATGCACATTGATATCTTTTTTTTTTACTGGGGTTTCCTGTCGTAGATTATTTAACTCGTTTTGTCCTGGCAAATTGATATTTCTTTCTTTGATTGGGGTTTAACACCATACTTGAGGTTATTTCAGGCAAATGACAGTGTGTTAGGCCAATAAGTGAAGACAACCTCCTCACCAACCTCCTTCACAGACATCGCTCACCAACCTCCCTCATCAACACTGGCAAAAGACAAGACAGGATAATCCCTATGTGCACTGCAACATCACAAACAGATAGGCTTCATGTTGCCCATTAGCTATGAGAGTACCCTCGATTTAAGTTCATTTATATCTTTTAACACTTTTGATTGTCCACCACTACAATAGTAGGGGTAGACTTAAAAATGCTACTCCCTTCCATCCATCCGTCCGTCACAAAAGTTTGTGAACACGCTAGCTTGAAAACAAATTCACCCAACTTCAAACTTGATATGTAGTTTCTTCTTGTTAAGACGCAGATGGTATTGCATTTCACCAAATTCCATTAAACTCAATGGTCATTATAACAATTTTAGCATATTCAAGTGTAGATGTTGTGAACACGATCACTAAACAATAAATTCATGGATTAATTTGAAACCTGGTATGTAGCATCCTTTAGTAAAAGAGGGCGGATTGGATTGCATTTCACCAAATTTTGTTAAACAAAATGGCCACTATTACATAATTTTTATTTTTATAATATTCATGCCTGAATGTGTCATGAACACGATATGGTAAGTAGAGAATAAATTCATGGATTAACTTCAAACTTTGAAGATAACTTACTGCCTTTAACACAATGATACAGGTCAAATGTCACTTCATTCCGTAACACAAGATGGCCATTATTGCATTATTTTATAATAGTCATGTAGAGGCGTTCAATTCCCTTTGTTAACGAGGTTTCTTCCCAGTTTTCCGCCGTAATTAGGAAAGGACCAGGGTGAAGTGGACAAGCTGTCATCCTTTAGGTGAAAGACTACTCAGCTAGGGGACAAGAACTGCTATGTTTTATTATGTATTTTTATTGATTTTGATAGTCTTGTCATTGTTTGCTTCCTTTGCGACTAGGTTAATTTTCTACACCCATCTTTACCCACCGAATAGCTGGTGTGCCCATCTGAAGGGAAATTACTATAAGTACAGCATGAAAGCCTTATCAAATTTAATTAAAAGTTGTTTTAAAAATGATACTGATAATTAAGACTTAACTGAAGGAAAGATTAATAAGTGAACCATCAAAATGTACTCAAATTTGTGATTTTCTTTTTAGAGGTTGATGAAATGATCCGGTGACTGGGTTGATGAAGGTAATTGGATGGCAGTTTAAACAGAACCATTAAATTTTTCTCAAATTTGTGATTTTCTTTACAGAAGTTGATGAAATAGATCCGGTGACTGGGCTGAGGAAGGTCAAGGGAGGTAAATCTGCTGTGACACAGAAACCTAGTATTGTGGTTAAAGATGAGGCAACAGCTGCTTGCCTGGCAAGAGAATTGGATAGGTTAAAGAGCAAAGAAGTGAAGAGACCTCGGTGGAAGTGTTTGACGGGTCACACTTGTCAGGCATGTGGAAAGACTTTTACCACTCCCAGCAATCTACAGCGCCATCTGGTGGTACATACAGGCGAGAAACCTTTCCCATGTCCGTTCTGTCCACTTCGATTCTCACAGCTAGAAGGGTTGAAACGACACCAAGGGAGACACACTGGGGAAAATATTTGGACTTGTTCTGTGTGCCGAAAATGGTTTGTAGAGAAATCTCGTTACACTGATCACATGATGGCTCATCTGAAAGAACTTCCCTACAACTGTAAAGTGTGTCAAAAAGGATTTGCTAATAGGGTTGGTCTTCAAAAGCATGAGAAACTACACCTGGGTCTAAAACAGCATGAGTGCGAAATATGCCAAAAGTCATTCAGTGAAAAGCAGCGATTGAATATTCATTATCGAATCCACACAGGCCATTTCCCACACAAATGCAAACTCTGCGGACAAGGGTTTAACCGACAGAAATTCCTTGTTGCACATATGGAGCGCCATGATAAGTACGGTATATTGAAGTGTCCTAAATGCTCGTCTGTATTTTCTTCAAAGGCTTGTTTCACACGACATCAGAAAAATAATTGCTCAAGCCCGCAACCACCACAACAACCACCACAGAAGCCAGCGGTGACCCAAAGATCATTACCGGATCAGGAACAACCAGTGAGCTTTGACAATAACAGAGTCTCTAAGTTAATATTGCCGACAGCTCCATCAACCTCAGATGATCCACCTGTAAGAGACACTCAAACACCTGTGGCCATTTTGATGCCGCTATCCCCTTGTAACCTACAAGAACATTGTTATGCATCCAATGCTGAAGTACCAGTTGCTCAGTCATCTTCTCCGTTTTACAACTTTCACACTAGTTTGATCAGTGATAGGTCTACAACGGACTCCGAAAGTCTGACACAAACTGTAGAAGTTGTACAGGAGGGCTTCAGTAGTACAGCTGTCAGTAACAAGCCTCAACCTTTAGAAGAGATCACTGATCACATCGAATCTCAAATACAAGATCAGCTGGTCTCACAGCTGACCTCTCGAGACAACCAGTCCCTAGTGCAGTCGAGGGATAATGCCAGTGGCTTACAGTTGATGACGTCTGCCAGAAAAGAAGTTCAGCAGACTGTTTGTGTTTCAGACTCCAGTGGGTCAGAAATCTCAGTTCATGTCCCTAGGGACTTTTTCCACCCAACTGACATAAATATAATTTCGTCAAGATCTGCTCAGCCCATAATGGATTCTTCAGAACACATCCCGGAAGCTCTCCGTTCTCAAATGGCAGATGTTTTGGAGACCCTTTCAGCATTGCCCCAAACATCGCAAGGGGAAGACATTTGTGTTATTTTTGAGGTTGAAGAAGTGTGAGACACCTTGACATTTGTCAGGTATTGCCTCATTATCAGTGTATCAGTGTGACGCCATCACATTACATGGGTTGATTATCCTTCAATGTTCTTCACCGTTTTCCCTCTTGCTAATGGCAGTTTGTTTGAAGAGTAGAGTAGCACTGGAGGAACATTAACTTTCCCACATTATGGAAACTCCTCACATCTTAGTTGTGCTAGTGTCAATTATTGTTGGAATACACTGCCTACATATAAGTGAAATACCCTTAAGTACAGCTTAAAACATCGACAAATCAATCTTCACTGTTGACCCACCTGATTATTTCGCAGTATTTCAATTTTATTTATTTTGCAACTAAATGGGGAAAGATTGAAGCTGAACAGCTAATACACTTGGGAATGATGTTTTATTATCATGCTTTATTCCTGTTATTAAAGCGACAAATTGTTTAAATTCAATAAAGCTAAGGTATATTTCAACAAACTAGTATCATGGCGTTAATTAGCTCTATGAGAAAGTGTATGTTTGATTGATTGGTGTTTAAAGTTGTACTGAAGAGTATTTCACTTATATGCCCATTTTTCACTATGCCTTCCTTAAACTGAGACAGTTTTGTAAAAGCCACTTATGTCCTGTATATTCACTTTATACCAAAGGTTTACTGCGTGGAGGTCAGCCTGTAAGTGGTTCATTTATTTTTTGTATGTTTGGTGTTTAACATCTTACTCAAGATTAATTCACTTATATGACGACGGATTGTCCACTTGACACTACACAGCCTTATTACGGTGGAAAAGCTCTTTAAATCAGTCACATGTTCAGATGACACAGGCATAATGAAAAGGTCCAACCGAAAGCGTCTATAGGCTCAGCAAAGTCGATGAAGAATGAGAGATTTTATGTTAACAAAATGTATTTGGTAAACGGATGTGCAGCAAACTATTTGTCGTTACCAGAAAAAAATACAGTTTTTATAGACATTTAGTCATTAAAATCACAGATTATGTGTAGCATGCTTATCTCCCCTTATTATTTAGACTTAAAATTTGATTTCGGGAAGTCTTTATAATGTCCTCTTATCAACTAACTAGTTGATCTTGTGTGTTAAAGCTGCTTATCAAGAGCAGGTCGAATAACCCTAAATCACCTTAAATTTCGCCTGTGACTAATCCTATCTTTTTTGCTTGTGACAATATCACAGCATTTAAACTTAAACTGAAATATTCATCTTCTACCTCAGACACAATATTTAAGTCTTTTTAAATAGCTTCCAAAATACGAATTTGAGTTGATTTAGGGTACTCCCACAGATGTGAAGTCTGTTCAAGTGTTTTCAAGGTCATTAGACATACTGGACTTCCAATCGTATTCTCGCGAGAGTTTATATAGTGGACGAGACTAAGACAACTCTTGTACGCTATACCGAGCCATCACACATTAATTTCCCCCATTATTTTTGGCTACTGTATGTCACAGACCAGCAGATAAAAGTATTGCAAAACAAGATGGTCCGGGTGTATCTTAGGGTCATTATCTCAACGTAGGAAGTAGAATCAATTCTATTTTAGAATGACTGGACTTCCAACAGGATTTTTTGTTTCAGAATAAACGGTTTCTTTAAAATCATCAAGTAAATCCAACATACCAAAAATTCTGTAAAGTGCAATCTGATGACACTGTATTTTGATAGAGTGCCTTAGCTGTTTGTAGAAAATATGTTTTGTAAAAGAAGACCAAGGAGAGATTACATGTGTGTGTAGCATGCCTATCATTTTTAAATAGGGGAAAACTGGTAGTTTGTGGTCTGTTTAATGAGCTTTGTGATGCAATCTCCACTCATCACAGTTTAATAGACGTTTCTGATGCAGTTACTGCATTAAAAAACATCAAGCCAACATGAAGTTCTCAGTTTTCCGAATTACACTACATTTGTAATTGTGTATTTAACAAGACTTTTCAGTGGAACAACAAGGTTTTTGGATATACTTTTGGTTAAAATTTATAATTTGATAGTCATGTCTGAGATATCTTTGGAAAATACTCATCTTAACTCAAAGGGCCATAACTCTTATTCCAGTGTAAATCTGTCAAATTGTGCACTGTCTGCAAAGAATGCATAAATAATCCAAACTGGGGGATTCCAAGAGGAGTCATTCTCCATTTTAATACAAAAATGTAATATTTTATCAAAAATGAGAACTATCACTGATGATTGGGAGGTATATATTTGTCCCCCTTGAAGAGATTTTTAAAAAAATTAACCAATAATTCCAAGCTGTATTTCAGTAGGTTAAATAGTACATGTATCCTTTCATAACGGGGATATTCCGATCCAGAACAACTTGTTGAGGACTGGTTAATTGGTGATATCATTTTGTAAGTTTCTACATGTAAATTACATATATCCCCCTCCCCTGAATGTCAAGGGAAGTTTTCTGTTTCTTGGGCGGCCCTTATGCTCTCGGAACAAAAGAGCAGTTTGAAGTTTGATCTATTTGTACAGCTGTAATGTCTTTGTATTAAACTATGTCTGGTGCTTGTCCAGGTATTTTGCTTTCAGTTAGCTTGGGCTCTCTGTCTGGTTACATTAACACATTATATTTGGATTAACAGTTTGAATTTTTGTGGCAAGGAAAGATTGTTTGTTTGTTTGATTGGTGTTTAACGCCGTACTCAAGGGTATTTCACT
>JAVFBW010184305.1:0-10548 GCA_034783835.1 Mopalia ciliata
TATTAGTTTAGTCCCAAATTTGCCTAGATAAACCTTTTGTTTCAACTTTCACCCATTTCGAACAAATGCTGTCCACTCATATCTTATACACATTATTTTATCATAATACAATAATAATAGATCGTTTGTACTCAGTCAACAATGAACATCAAAGCAAAGTCCAGCAAAATTTCATATGGATAACTATGAAGTATGGTTTGAAAACCTGAAGAGAAGAGCTTTACAAATAAAATACAAAACGTAAGACTCTTAGCTATGTGTTAATAAAGTTTGTTTGAAACTGATCTGACTTATTCAAAATCAATCAACTATGTGCCAGTGCCCGGTGAAAGGGCTCTGTCAAATCAAAGGCTTTATTACAGTAAACATTCTACAAATTCAATAAAAAAAAAGGTTTAAAAAAAACCCGTACTTTTTCATTGAACAAATTTTATCAGTTTGCCCAAAGCACATTTTGTGTACAGCAGGAACCAATTATTCTACATATTGAATTAAAATTTGCTAAAATAATGAATACCATTTGCATCTGCCTCAGACTGGACATAGAAAATATCTATAACTTAGGGTGTTTACAACAACTTTATGTTGAGTGGACTGTGACTTTTCATTTTGTCACTGTGTTACCTACACAAATAATACAGGTGTATTTAGAGACAGAGTTGTGTAGAAACTAAGTGCTTAATGTTGACTGTTTAACACCAATGGCTTCAGTACAATGTCTACACATGTATGTATAAAGTGGACACCAGTTTACAAGGTTGCCAGTGAACAAGAAGTACATGTTTATGTCAAACAATTCAATTGGCTCAATTCGGCACTCTCACTATAAATATCTTTCTTGCTTAACAATGTCCAATTATCAAAAGTTCTCTAACAACATTCAGAGAATAGTAAGTTTCAAAATTGTTTGATTGACTGAGTTGGCTTAAAATTTCTTCATACTCTCTGGTGTTACTTGTCATGTACAGGCAGTCAGCCAACATGCCATCTTTAATGTCACATGATGTGTTTCTGAGAATAAATGATAATAAGCCAGTAGTGCACCTTAATGGATTGAACACAACAAAATATAGCAATAGCATAATATAATGCATTTTTTTTTAAACGTTGATAAATAAAATAGATCAATTTTTATGCTCAACTTTACTGAATACAAAGCATATGCAGCAGGCAGTTATGTAAGGCAGGATATAGTTGAAGGCACTTAAATGTATTTTGCATTTTAGGAATTAAAAGTCAACAGGACTTGTCTATTCTTCCTTAAATTTCAGCTTTAGTTTGACTTTTGATGCTTCACAAAGTAAATGCCAAATTTAAACACTTCCCTTAGATGTGAATACATAAGCTTATCTCATTGAAATGTATACATGGTCAAGTCAGGTGAGACATTGCGCAGTAAAAAAATGTTTAAAAATAAGGTCTACCTCTAAATCACCAGGAATATTGAACCTATTGAGCCTTTTTTAACAAACACTCTGTGCTGTTCTTTGGAAATTCACAGGTTGGTTTAATACGTAAAGCATTTTCTCTCATGCAAATAAAATTATATTGCAAGCATTTCATATAGTGCTTTTGAGACGTCCTCCCTATAGGGTTATCTGGTTATAAACAGATGCAGAACACTGCCACTAAAGCTGTTCCTTCGTATAAGCTTAGGCCTAGTCATTTGTTTAAATCACCAAAGGGACAAGGTAGTAAACTAAAGCCAACATGATGCGCCCAATCTTGATTTAACCGTTGACAAATTTTTGTAAATTGGTGAAAAGTGAAGGGAATACTGCTGAAAAATGATTGGTTTTCTGTGAATATGGATGTCCGAGTAGTCATTTTACGGATCAATCTAACCCACATGTGTTCAGATTGGAAAATCAATTTACAAAATGCAAACATATCAGGTTATATTTTTTGTCCAACAGGAAATAACACAAAACGCGAACAATATTTGGAAGTCCCATCTTTTACCGAGTGACAGATAGTAACTCTCCTATGTTATTAAATTGTTGATATGTATCGTTAAGACTAAGGCATTATTTATTTCACAAACAGGGAATAATTATAAAGTTTATCCTTAAATATCTGTAAAACAACAAATTTCCCTACATAAGAGATCAGTAATAGTAAATATTGTCCTGTGCCGTAAAAATTGTCCTGTACTGGTGTAGGGCTACTGATATAATAATATCAAACGTTGACCGCTTGACAGGGCCACATAAAGCTAAATCACACTGACTGCCTATAATAATTGTGATAAAAATATACTGTAATAAACAAGGTTATTATGGATGGAATGTGTCTGTGGCTTGACCACTGGTGAGCTTTGCCGTATCACGGTGCTTGTGTATTGTCATAAAAAGGTGTTTGTGTGAGGGGCACTGACTGACCAACAATGTGTCAACAACAACACAGTAGGTAGCTGCCAGATCAAATTTACCTGTTCTGAAGACGGTCGGCTTCTAAAGTCCGTTATTCTGCTCCGCGAATCACTCATCCTCCTTTAGTGCATCGGTTAAATTTCATTGAAATTGGAGACTCATAAAGGAGCAGAACATCACCGATCTTTACACTCAAATTATGTGATCATGTTAGCAGCCCGCTCGTTTCCATGCGAAACAAATGACAGCCCCCACGTGACAAGTTTTGACAGCACAAATCAAGGGGAGTAACCGATTAACAAACACGCAAAGGTGTGTCCCGGACTACACATGGGGAAATGTATTGAGAAAGTGCTAAGCTATTAAGCGGACGAGAATTAAACAAACATTGCCACTAATGGTGACTACTACCACAAACAGTGTGTTCAAAGTCGGTCAATAATTCATTGTTTATTTTGTTTGATGCTCAATTTCCCTTCTCCAACTCCGTCGGCCAGTTCCAAATGTCCGAGTGATCTTAATTGGCCAGGCGATGGGAAACAAATTTGTGTCGCAGCTGCCAGTTGTTAACTTTATTTTTAATTTATTTTTATTTTCATTGAATGAGTTTACTAAATTTTATTTTGTTTATTATTGTATCTTTTCTAAACCTTTTAAATGTTTCAGTTACTCCTGAAACACCTTTAATAGCAGATTCAAAGTTGAATTTGATATTAGATAAATTAAAATTCATAAGTCGTCTGTTTTCAGCAGTCTAATTTAAATCATGTAGATTTTAATATAAGCCGCTATGGATTTTGCTAACGTCTTTTATGGGGCATACTCGTCCGGGAGGAGGGGTGCGTGTGTGTACGTGCGTATGTGTGTGTGTGGGAAGGGGGGGGGGGGGGGGGGGGGAATTTTTGATTCATCGGTTGCGTGAATGGATGAATATTAAAATGCAATAGATTTGTTCCCTACAGACTTGATCTAATGTTTAACAAGTTTGATGCAGCGTGGGTTTAATTAGCTCGAAGAACAGGGCAAATACAGTCTCGTATAGCCCTTCATCGGCTATGTAAACAATGGATTATTGTCTCGTTACCTGATATTGATTGTTTTAAACACGCAACACTTATAACGACTTGGTTCGGCAAAAGATGGCTATACCAGTAGATGGGATAACCTAACGTACAAAATGACTATACTATAGATGAATAACATGCTATATTTATAGTTATATATTAAACCAGAAGTATATTCGCTAATATACTTCTGGTTAGACTCATGTCGTGACATGATACTTTACACAAATCCAATGACAACTCGAGGTGGATATAAATGGAATCAATATACAATATAGGTCGGCGAGGTGACCGTTAAAACAAAATGATGACCAATTGATCCAATAAGCCTATTTTAATTAACTCGTAATAGGCCCTACATTCCGTGTATATTTCATCCTATACCACTGCATATATAGTGCCAAAAACACATGCTTTATTGAACCAATAAGCAAATAAGTTTCAATTAGCACAGATAAATCATTGGTAAAACAATTAGTTTTTAGATAAAGGTGATTAAAAGTCTGAATAATGTATTTTCAGAAAGGTGATATTTTGTTTATGCGTGTAGGCCTTTACACTTGTTCTCTCTCTTTCATCGTATATTTGTTATGGCAAACTGCTTCACTCCTTGCTAAACCGCTAATAGAAATCGCTTACTGATTGGCTTGATACATCATATATACATTTGTCTGTTTACTCCGGGATGCTGATAAATGTGTTTATAACGAAAGCTGCCAGAACATATAGAAAAACAAATACCATCGCTTGCATCTATATTCTTTTAACTTCATCTTAATATCAGGGTGTAAGTGACATTGGTATTAATTAAAATGTGAAGAAAAAAAAGGTCGATATCCATAAAGCCTGTTTTTTTGTATAAAATGATTTTAATTCCAATTGTGTGTTTTAACAAACACAGTGGAATCCATGTGACTAAAACCGGAGATAACTGCTACGTTGCTGATTAGATTGAAAATAAATAACACAAAAATAATGTTGATCAAAAGGACTCGTGTCCTCAGGTCGTGCTCTATAATCGCCCATTCTGGCGTATACCGAATATTGGATATAAAGCTATACACCAAACGTCAAGTAGCCTACACTGTTCCGTTGTACAACCAAAATTTTCGGTGTTTGCGAATACTTAAGACGACCCATCTGTCACTGCCTGGTCTGACTTCCAGGAGCTATCATTGGTTCATTATATACTTAACATGGGACTGGGAATGTTCAAGTAATAGATAGCTTCTATAGTTGTGTGTGTCAATGGTGTTGGATGGGTGGGACAATCGGAACTTTTACCAGCAACCTGGATAAACATGTTCTTAGTAAAGGGGTCTTGACACTTTTGACAAGACCAGTCGGTAGATGAACAATGGTGAAATAAAATCCATTCTCTATAACAACATAGAAAACAGATCAGGTTTCTACCCTATAAGGACATCTAAGGATAACTGGGAGTATGTTGGTCTGTTATTTGTTTATCGCCGTGGTAACAGTCTCAACTGACAACGGAAATCAATTAATATCCTTTAAAAACATGCATGGTTTGAAAAGTTCATTATTTCAAGAGCTAGGATCACGAATAAAAAATTTGCATTTTTATTTGTTTTGTTCTTAGATATTTTGAGTTTTCACGCCAAAGATATTCTTACAGATACAGAGGTGACAAATGTATAGTGCTCATGGTGATTAAATTCAACAACACTGGAATTTGGGACGAGGACGTATAAGTCTTCATGATCGCTCATGTGGCATTATAGCCGAAGCAGTTAAACAGCTTCCAAACATCCAATCAATTTAATTTACGTTAATACATACCTGAAAATAAACACTTAAATAGCCATGATCACTAAAGTCATACATAATATGGACAAATAATAGACATCATTTGGAAGCTCCGTTCATTGAATCTATAAACGGACCATTGTCTAGATAAACATGATATCCACACAGACTATCCTTACGGAAAGTAGACATGATGGTTTTTGTTGTGTTCATGTGCTGCTCATTTTGTCTGTAAATCATTTTGATGAGTGCGGGCGTCAATTACGTCAACAATTATTTATTGCAGTATAAAAGAACTCCTAGTGTAATCAATACAAACAAGCTATTTCGCAGTTTTAATAAAACATGATTCATTGAAAAGACCTTTGTAGTTGACCGGATGCGGGAAAAAGGTTCCCATCGCTTAACCAATGCTGTGAACAATAGAAACCACTCCTACAGCAGACATACATGTGTGCTTTAACTCGGCGTTGTCGGGGTAACTATAATCACTCTATATTCACTCTCTCATGCTAACGAATAACACATGCATTATTGAGAGGATTCATGAACTCTCGAATGGACATCAGTAGACACAGCCCTTTCACAGATGTGTAGAAAAAAAAAGAGCAAAATGATATATTATAATAATAGCATGATCCTTTAAAACCCGAGGTGAAATAGGTCTACATTACGCCACCAGCTGTCCAATGGGCATTACCAGAAGTATATACGCCTGGCATTATAAGTCACAAGCAAATGCTATAAAGCAATTTAATATCATATTCTCAACGTTCATGTTTCAATCCTTGACACGTAAAAAATAAACTTATTTGTATCTCTATATACATATACTGATTTGTTTCGTTTTCATTTATGTTCATGTTTTAGAACAAGGTACATCTTTGCATCTATTGCTGTTATTCATCTCATTCGATTTAGCTAGAAAATGTGATAGTTAATTCAAATGTCCAATATTTTTACATAATCAAAACGTAAGTGTAGTTTAAAGTTTTGTCATCTTCCCAAAAATCTCAATATTTTACATGTCACGTCATCATATTTATCGTTGCTAGTCCGCGCAAACAGTGCTTTAAAGAGAACACCATGCGTATGCTTGAAACGAAGTCAAAATAGACATGAAAACGTTTTTGCGACAAATAACACGAGCAGTTAGAATTCACCAAGAAGTTTCCCTGTTTAGTTTATCGCTTTTCAAATGCCACTAACAGATCGAACCCCAATTGTCTTACATATAATCTCTATATGACACGAGGGTTCTAAAGATGCTTGTCACCACAATGGGCTATGCCTTGATTTCAAACATCATACAACATATACAGTTCGTGAATCATTCCAGGGGCCTGTCTTATACGAAGCATACCATGTACGTCATTGCCAAGATGACGCAATGCTATCCGCGTTTCCTCCAATTTTCCCTTTGCTTTAGATCACATTGACACTGCCCCGATTACATTTTTAACTATATATCGTTCATATCGTTCATTTATGTTCGACATACCGGCGTCTTACTTAGTGTCTCGTTTAAAATAAGATGTTCTTCGTTTGTTGGTTTCGCGTGTCATTTTTACATGTGCACAATTTGTCTGTATCGCTCTTATTATTTGTAAATCTCGGGATTGAAATATACATTGTAACGCCAGGTAAATTTAATCATTTACTTGTTTATCGTCTCGTTAAAATTGGCACCATTTGGCTGAATCACTCTTCGTTGTACCTTTTGACCATTTGCCCGTGTTATGTCTCATTTATATTAATTGAATATGATCTAAACAATAATCAAACTATATAGGCCTATAACTCAACCTTTCAAATTCCAAATATTAAACCACCTCTGACCCATTCTTCAACAGCATGTAATTACATATGTCAATAATATACCCATTAACAGGACATTAGTACTGATCTGTCAACAGAGGAAAATTGGTATAGTATATAGACTTACACGTAAAGTTAACCGCATGTGCATGTATTAGTTCGAGTTACATATTGGTTATGTCAGTGATATACCGCATATTCTTTTTGCAATGTTCAAGAATTCAAGTTATATATACCGCAACATATAGATTTAATTCATTTGAATACTTTCTCGTTCTCTCTTTTATGAATTTGTCGAACAAATGAAAAGGATAAAGAAATAAAAGCATTGAATGAATTGAATGGAAATAAAGAAATTAAATAAATAAAAGAGAGGGAGGAGGAGGAGGGAAGGAATAAATAACACGAATGAATTAAATGACTGAATAAACAAATAATCAAACAAATAAACATAAAGGTTTTAAATGAGCATTTTCTAGCTATATCCTTGAATCCCAGATCAGAGTTTCTTGTTTCGATACTTTGGTTTTTCAAGACAATTCTTAGTGAAGATGCCACTTATAATAAAATAACCTTAGTATATTTTACTGAAATAATGACCCGTACCTGGACACCGGTGAGTTGTCGTTCTAATCCAGGTCTACTCATCTTCAGCGCTGTAACTTGTTAACGAACTCCAAGCAGATATCCAGCGAAGTCAAAAGAGTTGATAACCAGGCAGGACTTGGTCACTTTAATTTACAGCAAAACGAACTGCTTTGGAATCTGGGTTCTTCGAGCGTTGAATTCAGACCTTCACACATTTCACCTGTACCACGATGCGTTGCATTTAACAAAATTTTTTCAAAAAGTTAACAATTCTACATCCTTAAATGTGATATTATTGATTCGCTGTTCACGTCAGTCTCACCAATTTAACAATCTATACTGATCCGAAGAGAGTCGATGATGGTGCTAAGCGACGATACACCGCCGCGAACAGCACTGATGTCCCTCCGAGAATCCAACTAAACACTCAACCAGCACATAGTCAACGACCCGTTTAATAGTGAACCTTTCAACATGCTGTTTAAGCTCGCCAATGAGTTAAGATACTTGCGAAAGGCTTTGTTTGCACTCCAGGACTAACTCTCTATTGATTCAAGAATAAAGTGACAAGCACAATTTTTACACCAGCTATTTAAAAATCAATTTACATCCATAAACTTTTAATGCCTTGCTATTCCAACACTGTTTTGGCATGTCACCAATATAGGTTCTGAAAAGTGTTCTCATAACAATTAACTCACTCATTCACTCGATCAATCAAGGGACCCTACTTGATCGATACAAATCTCGCTTGATCACTCCATAAATCACCCTCTCACTTAATCACTCACTTATACTCGACTAATCGATAACACCTTAACAGGCATTCACTCAGACTTTCAACCGACCTATTTTCTATTGTGTTAATTGTTGAAAGTGAAAACACTCTGTGAACCTTAAAGGATCACCAATGATACCAAACTAAAAAACATTTTCTAAACTGTCTGCCTGAGCACTTCATCTTTCAACACCAACACTCCATATATTGAAGCGTTCCATGATAATCATGCTATAAATCCATAGTAATCCACCTTCTCGACTTTCCACTGAGGATGCATCAAATTGGGCAGAAATGAAGTGTAAAGAACTTAGTGGAAAGCCACTGCCATGGGTACTGCACTGTAGGATCATTAACATAAAGGCAGGATCAATACAATGACATTTCTCTTCTGATTAGCCCCTAACCAAATATTGAACAGCACATGCCCGCCCAGACTTACATGTTCCTTGGACATATTCCCAGAAGAAGAACCTTCCACTCAGGAAACACCCGGCATTAGAACATTTACCCCTTAGGGATCTTCCCGCACTATTCGATATCCACCACTCGTGATCTCCCACTGCAGATCATCCTAACCCTTAGGGATCTCCCCACCATATAGACATACACCACTGGGTATCAGCCACTGTAGATCATCTAACCCCTTAGGGATCTCAAATCCATGTAGACATTCACCACTGGGTATCAGCCACTGTAGATCATCTAACCCCTTAGGGATCTCAACTCCATGTAGACATACACCACTGGGTATCAGCCACTGTAGATCATCTTACCCCTTAGGGATCTCAAATCCATGTAGACATACACCACTGGGTATCAGCCACTGTAGATCATCTTGCCCCTTAGGGATCTCAACTTCATGTAGACATTCACCACTGGGTATCAGCCATTGTAGATCATCTTACCCCTTAGGGATCTCAACTCCATGTAGACATACACCACTAGGTATCAGCCACTGTAGATCATCTAACCCTTTAGGGATCTCAACTCCATGTAGACATACACCACTGGGTATCAGCCACTGTAGGTCATCTTACCCCTTAGGGATCTCAACTCCATGTAGACATTCACCACTGGGTATCAGCCACTGTAGATCATCTTACCCCTTAGGGATCTCCCCGCAATATCAGAGATCCACCACTCGTGATCTCCCACTGCAGATCATCTTACCCCTTAGGGATCTCCGCGCAATATCAGAGATCCACCACTCGTGATCTCCCAATGCAGATCATCTTACCACTTAGGGATCTCCCCTCCATGTAGACATACACAACTGTGTATCACCTACTTCGCAACTTTGCGCAACGATTTGCTTTTCAACTTCGCGGATTGCTTCGTAACTTTTTGCATCAGTTTGCAGCTTCGCTCATCGGTTCGCAACACATCGCTGCGGCTTCTCACCTTCGTACTTCGCTATACGCTACTTCCCGCATCGCCTCACTATCTAACTAGGTTTTATAAGCATGGCTTTTCATATTTAAATGCAGTTCAGTTTATTATAAAGGAATGGACTTGGTACCGTTGTAGTTCTCTATACCACACAAGTTTCCAGCCATTTCAGAACTACACTCCCGTCACACACAATCCCCAAAAGATATTGATATACCTCTAAAGTTTGCCTTAATAATGACAAGCGTGGTGAATATTATACATGAACATCCTTAGCTTCCTCGAGTACCGTAATTTACTTAAACATCGATTTATTGTATTGACTAAAACGGCACATAGCCCTATACAGATAGGCATATATATACACAAATGTCTAGAATTTGTTGCACTTTGTAGCGGAACGGTTAGGCTTATATAGACCAGTGGGCATAACAGATATGCCGCGGCACATGCAAATAATTATGACGTGATAGTTCCACGGGATCTAGACGAGAATTGTACACGTCTTTAACACGTGAATTTTCCACGGGATACACGCAAAAATTGTAAAAGTATTTTAAACATGATGTACGCAGGAATCCTACACGCCATTGAATGGGTTTTTCCGTGTGGCATGCACTAGAACTGTACACGTCTTTAACACGTGATGTTTCCACGGACTATACACAAGAAATCTACGTGTTGTCATAATCCATGTTTATGAAATAATAAACTGTATTATAGAGCTCAATTAAATAGAGAGCATTGCACAGTGAATTTCAAGATG
>JAVFBW010184316.1:0-10547 GCA_034783835.1 Mopalia ciliata
GCTTCCATGAGTTTACGTGTTGTTAGGTTGGTAATATTTACATTTAAAGTTTTTATATCAGTCCAGATTATTCCATGCGATGGGTTTTCAGAGATGTGGTCGGAGAGTGCTGATTTCCTGTCATTTTGGTCGGTTGAAGTTCTGTGTTCTTTAATCCTTTTGTTTAGGGGTCGGCACGTCTCTCCTATGTAGTGTTTGTTACACGAGCAGGCGATCTGGTAGACACATCCTTTGGGTTGAGGTTTGTTGGTACTGGGGTTTTTACCAGTGGCTAGTAGGCAGGTTTTTAGAGATGTGTTGCTTGAGAACACACAGTCAATGTTGGCACTGTGTTTTAAGAGTCTTTTCAATTTGTAGCTTATGTTACCAATAAAGGGGAGGGTAATCAGGATGGGAGAGGGGTCTTTCACAGGTTTTGGCGGATTATTGAGTGGTTTTAGAGTTTGATGGAAGGTTCTGTCAATAAGATCAGCAGGGTAGTTGTTAAGGTCTTTGAATACATTTTTCAGGTGGTCTAGTTCTGCTTTTCTGGCTTGGGGAGAGGAGGAGATGTTCAAGGCGCGTTTCGTTAGAGTGGACACAATGCTTTTCTTAACTTGGAGTGGGTGGTTAGAGTTAAAGTTTATGTACTGATCAGTATGGGTAGGTTTACGATAGACACTAGTTTGCAGTTTGTTACTCTCTCTATTTACTAACACATCAAGAAATGGTATTTCAGAGTTAGTTTCTGTGTCCATGGTGAATTTCACGCGGGGATGCTGGTCATTTAAGTAGTCGAGTAGTTGTGTTGGGTCTTGGTCCTTTTCCAGAGCAACAAATGTGTCGTCGACTTTCCTAAACCAACATTTTGGCGAAATGGGTGCATTGGGGAGGGCAGTGTTTTCAAAGCTGGTCATGAAGATTTCCGTCAAAATAGGGGAAAGTGGGGAGCCCATAGGTAGTCCATGTATTTGTTCAAATATTTTGTCACCCCACGTGAAGTATGTGGAAGTGATGCACTTTTCTATCAAGGTTATGATGCTATCTGCACTGAGGGTGGTTTTGAGACTTGAGTAAGAGTCTATGATCCGCTGACGAGTGATGGCTAGGGTTTCTATGGTTGGCACATTAGTGAAGAGATCTACTACATCATAACTGACCAGTTGGTGAACATCTTGTACTAGGGCTATTTTTATTTGGGTCATTTATTAATACGTTACACCAATAACTGGATAGCTTCAGACGAAACATACAATAAACATCTGTGTGGTTTCTATCGAAGCATCAGGAAGTCATTCAACATAGCAGTACTCTAGGTTTATCGACAAATTCGTTTTTCAAATGGTGAAAGACCGCTATTCCAGATCACAAAGTTTGCTACAATTCGACAATTGGTAAGCTGCTATTGAGTAATTCTGCAATCAATCTCATCCATTACAAGTTCCCCATCAGTAGGCCAACAGACGGCTTAACAACCGGCCTGTCGGGATTTTTCTCGCAATGCATTGCTCCATGAAATCAATTTCAGTCGGCATGTAACGGATGTTTGAATGAAATAAGTCTATATTCTTACCAGATATAGATTGATGATGACGTATTAAAGAGGTTTGTATTTGCTACATAGTCAATGTGTATCCTTTGTAACTACAGTCACTAACAACAAACAAAACAGTAGAACAGACGTCACAAGACAGACATTGGCAAATCGACAGAATGTGCTAAGGAACAAAGAAAAGCGTGAATTTGAGATCATTCTACTTGTCTGTCAGCAAGAGAACCTATTGCCAACTACTTCGTTTACACGTAAACAAGAGTTCGTGTTACAACAAGTGTTGCAATAGAATTACAGTTTTGAAAAAATACCCGTTTTTGAAACAACTTTATCAGTTTTGAAAGAAAAAATGTAATAGTTTTGAATTAAACCAACGAACCAACGAGTTTTATTGCAAACGTGGTTGAGCTGTCCGTACTGAGATCGCCTGAAATGCAATGTAAAGGTGTTTTCAAGTCTAACTGAACACAGGTTTAGGTAAGCCCCCGCTATGTTGTTGTTGCGTGTAGTCCTGACAAGTCCTTTGCAGTAAGCGTTCCCGAAAACCAGGTTTAATGTGTGTTTCCGGTCAGATGTTCCTTCAAACCATCGCTTTGTAGTCATTTGTGTTCGGCTGCTTAAATTCTGGTTCAGTGTACACCACATCGTGCTGAATATGTGTCAGATCAATTTACAGAAAAAACAAAATGGTACACTCTATAACAAATTTGCCTGCAAAATGGAACCATGTCAATATGGTTCTTCACTCATGACCATGATGGAAGCTTCTATAGTTCAGCGTGGAAATCTCACAGCAACTGTTCCAAATATGTATCCCTTTTTATACCCCTCCAAAAAAAGGTTTTTGTCCTTATTGTTTCATTTAGAAACATTTTCTTTTCTAAAGAGCTCTCAAATAACAAAGTTTGTTTGTTTGCTTGATTTTGTGCTTAATGTCGTACTCAGGGGTATTTCACTTATATGACGACAGATAACCCACTTCACACTGTATACAGAGTTATTACGATGGAAAACTTGTAAGAAACCTCGTAAAAAACACCCCTGCGATTGCCGGAGCCTCAACATGTGACTCGCTCATATACCTGATGGTCGAAAGGCGGACTTGATCCGGTGAACGGTGAATCGAAGCAGGTTCAGTTTAGGAAGCGCAGTCGCTACCACTGAGCCACGGCCGCGGGCCCAAATAACAAAGAGTGTGCCAGAGAGTTAATGTCGATCAGATAATTGTATCGGAGCCTTAAAATATACTGATACAGGTCATTGTTTTAGTAATTTGTTTATGCGAACTCTATAAAAACATCAAGTTAAAATTCATCCTGATTTAAAACGTCTTTGGGATCATAAACATATCTGTACAACTTGTCACCCAGTTGAGGTCAATCAAATAATAAAGTAATGGACTTTATTTGAGAATATTTATAATTGATTATTGAAACACTGGGATGTTGAGTCATGGTGGTATATGACAAAACAAATAACTCATACTAAAAATATAAAGTTTTAATCGAAAGAGGTCACATCAAATCCTCTGTTATAACACCAATAATACAATAAGAACCAATAATATAGTAAGAACCTATAAGGAAATTCAGCCAATTTTAAATGAATATTTATGTCCTAAATAACCGCATCAACTCTGTAGTAACTAACTCTTCAATGATATAATGATGTCATTCAGGATTCCTTTGCATCCAGAATGACATAATAAGTTATCACAACAAAAACGGTCTTCTGGATCAGACAGGTAAGATACGTCACGTGGTCTGTGGTATTTCACTATTCCACTTCCGGGTATCTCCTACATTCGTTCTAGTTAAAATAATGCCCATTCTACCTTTCATTTATACAGCTGCAGAAAGCAGCAAAACACAATACAGCTCTGAAATATCGTTATTCAAAACATACTTTTTGAACGAAATGCCCCGAAGTCCAATAGAATGGAACGAGACTTGCATGCCCTAAACCTCGTAGCATATGTAAAAAGAGAAAGATGCGAAAGGGAATATGTCAAGTTATGTATACCACGATGATGTGGTCTTGTGACCCCGTCCACTTGAGCAGTTATTGGTGCGCAACGCGACAGTTGCGCGTTCTAGCTGTAAGCGATCAGGATGTCGTGTAGTGATTTCATTTTTCCCTGACAACAATATACCTGTATTTACGTTATTTTGGGATAACACTTTCTTAGTTAGAACATATATCTGACCTTTTACAAAAATAGAAGGCTAGTCAGCTGGAAATAACGAAAATACTGTTAATCTTCACTTTCTAAAAATTTCCTATAAATAACGTATACGTTGCTAGTTTTGCACAACAAGGTGTTTAATGGACGAGTTTAACACAGATACGTCTATTGTGTATAATTTACTTAGTTTAAAATTGTACCCAATGCGATCGTCAAGTATTTAGAAACCTAAACAGCTGTCGCCTTTTCATGCGTTTGAAAAATTATATGATGTCTCAAGGGTATATGCATAGCAGCATTCCGACGTCTATTAGCAGCCGTTTACATTCTACGGTAACCAGCAAACAGGCATAGTACAAATGTAACAATTAAACAAAAATATATAAAAGAAAAAATGCGTCAGTGGCAGGGGGAATGAGTAAAACAGAAGATTTTTTCTCGAGATAAACAAAAATTGCTGACCGTTCAGCCTAACCGTGTATTTTATTTGATTTCTCTATTTGGTTAGTATTGTTAGCCGAACGCCTAAACAGCCTTGGAAACAAATTATTTTGTCAGAAGGGATAGTATAGAATCCGACAAAAACGGCTGTGAGTTCCGATATAAACTATATTTGCTTTTTCTATTTAAGTAAAATTTCAGTTTCAGTTAGTCTAAAACCTGTTTTGATTTCGAATATTTCTAAAAAATATATACAATACAGGGGTCTATCTATAGGAAAATAAAAATTCAAGAGATTTAGGAATATTATGTTTAATTGGTGAGGCAAATAATAAAGGCTGTATACGTGATTCTTAACGAAGACAAACTTGACAAGGATAAGATTGTCACAACGTTATTCAGACGATTTGCCAAAAAAACGCAAACAGGATGATTTTTATAATGACAGTTTCCGTTTTATTTTAATTAACGGCCTTGATGTGGAATTTTATTATACTAACTAAAGACATCTAATGTTGACGTCAAATTCGTTTTATTTGTTTTAATGACATTTCCAATAAAACAAAAACGACATTAAATTTCAACTAGCGTCATATAACATGCCTTACTTGCACTTATATCCAGATTATACCTAGATAGTTTTAAAATTGCTAGTAAATAAGTCCGACTCATTTAACTGTACTTTAATACTAAAAGACAAGACAGACGGGTGTCTAAACCCTAGGACATGGTACAAGTTTGCCTAGAATTCTGCATCAAAACTGCACACTAAACCGTAATACCAAAATCGATGATATCTGGGAAAACTACTTTGAAAGACATTGTTTAACAGCTATAGCTAAATTCTGTTGATAATTGCTTTGCGTAGAATTGATGAGTTTCCTTAAACCATAGTACAAAATAACCGTCGATCGGAAGACAGTTGTATCATTCTAACCGGGGAACACTTAATTAATTTATTTATTCCACATGAGATCCGCTTGAAAACAACGGAAACACCGATCATTAGCCAGGATTAATGGGAAAGGAAAACCAGGTGCAACCCTCTAAAACCAGCAAATTTCCCAAATTGGTGGTTGCATCTCTCATGTGTGAATTGAACCCGCCGCGGAAGATAGGACACGATCCGCACATTATTAAGAGCTTCGAGCTCACTTTTATTACCTAGTATTATCCACTTCAAACAAGGACAAATTACAGGCCGTAGACCGCACAGCCTTCAAAAGACAAACAATCACCGCTTGATCCTCAAAACGTAATAGACCGTATTAATTTATTTGCTAACCTTAATAGGTATCAGCTTGCTGTAGCGCTCAGAAAAGGTGATAGGACTGACTGAACTATTTTGCAACCTATTTGGAAGTAATTTACACTAATCTTGTTCCAGTAAGCAACGCTCGAGTTAATATTTACCTTTCTGTGACCTATCACGATAACGATTGGCAGAAGTCTTTATATACATTTACAGGTTCAAGCTGTGGTTGTTTGTCTGCTAAAGGCCGTGCGTCCTACGGTCTGTACTTTGTCATTTTTAAAAGCGAGTTATAATTTGGAATAAAATGAGTTCGAATCTGATAATAACGTGCGGATATGAGGGATTCTTAGGGCCAGAAGCAGCTCTCTTGTGTGACACTCTTAACCATTTCACCACATAGAGGTAGTGGTAAATTGTGACTATCTGACATTCGATTTGTATATAAGGTTATTCCATACTAATGCTTATTACTGTCTTTATATTTGGTTGTGCTATTTCCTTAACGTTAGCCTACATTAACTCTGAGTAGTTCTATAACAGCATAACAAAGACAAAACCCACGGAAGCACGATCTTAAAGTTCAGTTATCGGAATATAGCACCCATATTCACACATAAGTTATGTTACTGTTCAATTGTCTAAAATAGCCACGATATGTCCGGTCAATGGCGGTCATAGTATCTCTCGAGTGATATATCACATCCATTCAGACTTAAATGACAGCATTTCATTCATATTGGGCTGTGTGAAAAACGACCCTAGTTAAACCTACAAATTGCGACCGTTATAATGCAAGGGCTTGTAGTGTAGTTCACAGCGTAGTACATACCAATGTATCTACTTGCTTGACCGAATTTGAATGATTTATTGACTGATGTTCAACGCCCTGTGCGACAGGGTTTTTCTCATTGTTACCACGCTAATGCGGACTTCATGCCGCTGGATGAGACGCGATAAAAAATGGCTAACTCACAGATTTATGGTGGACCAAGTTTGTGTTTTATTTGAGACTTTATTAAGCGAGTGTATAAAAACTACTAGGTGTTTACCCAGCCAATCAAAAAGCCAAATTCAAATTACACCACACCATAATTTTGTTCTCGCGTGTCTATGGTCAAAATGCATACATCCGAACTTTTTCACGTATGGGGTTTAAAATGACGTGTCCTCAAATTATTTTCTTTATTCATTATGCACTTGTTTTTTTTTTTTTGTGAAAATGATTGCTGTACAACGCTGGACTCTATTGAATGGTCAGCTATGTTTCATTCTCCATCCGTAGTTTGATCGTTAGGAACAACTTTATACCAAGGGCTTATTTACTCAATGGACAATTCGTTTTCTATTCACGTTGTAATCTATTATAATTAGACAGTGAGGAGTGCGACCATAGTTCAATAATACCAATCTCAATACTACAGACCAAAGAGCAAATCTCGTTGTAATTGCCAACACTCTGAAATGTATAGGGAAAATGGACAATTATAGTGCGGTCATATGGCGAAAGTTAAACGGGCTTAAATGTCAACCGGTCAACCGATTCTGGTTCAGATAGTCTTCTGAACGCCAGCGATCATACTAAAGCTACCTTAACTTGAACCTATTTTTGAAGGGGCTTACCTGAATTACTTGAATTACCCGGCTTAGTTTGCCCGTCTAAACAAAACCTGGCTATAAAATTAAACCGGATTTCTTTTCGCCTCTATCGTATCACAATCGTTCCTCCACTTTGACCTCTGAACTCTATGGTATTCTCGCGAGAGTTTATGTAGTGGACGAGACCACTACAAAAATACACAAAATGGAAAAACATTGTTTTTTCTTACACATAAATTTCTTGTAAGGGAAGTGTGAGTGCCGTATTGTCAAACACAAAGAGAAGAATACAAAATTTACAATAGCAGAACACCAATAAGCTGTATATAATAACAGACTAACAGAAAATCAATACTGGACGCGTGTCTCATTTGGTGGCCATCCGTCCACGCGATATTAATTGTTCTGGATTTGTCTAACTATTTACATGTGTTAGTAATTTAATAATAGTGTTATTTTACATCTGCTAATTGCTTTGTCATCAGGAAAACAAAATATCTGGCTAGCCAATAATACGGGTATTGCTGAGCACGCGCGGGTTTCCCAGGAAATAAGCAGATATTATCATTGTGACTCTTCTCCAAATACTGTAAATGAATGTTATTGTAGCTCATGTATATGATACTAATGGGTTTCTAGTTATGTTGCTACGGCAACAGTGGGCCCGCGACCATGACGTAGTGGTTACCATATGCGCTTACTAATCCTGCTGCGACATACTGCTCACACGATCGAATCCGTCTGTCGACCATCAGATATAGAAGTGAGTCAAACGACGTGGCTCCAGCCATCGCGGGGAGGTTTTTACGATTTTTCCTCCCTTGTTTAGTTGCAGAATAGTTGGCTAACATTGAATAAATAATGACTTTTTCAATAAAGTCCATTTCAAAATTTAACAACTAGAATAATATATAATAGAATCAAAGAGTAGAAAACGATTTTGATATTTATAGATAAACACATTAGGAATATAAATTATTTATTATGTTAAATCATAAATACACCAAATAAAATGTAAGCATTTCTCTGTCCTTTTTTTCGACCGAAGATGTGTCCTTAGCCTTAAATAAAGATCTTTCAACCACTGTAGGCTTACGTTGTCTCTATTCGCTATATTCTCAAGAACGTAAAACACAACTGCAATCGTTTGACATCTTCAGATGGTGTATTTAGTTGGCGAAAGGAAGCAACTTGTCGATATGCGAAACTACGACAAGGGAGAACCATGACGATATGCAAAACAATGACAAGGGAGAACCAGGACGATATGCAAAACAACGACAGGGGAGAACCAGGACGATATGCAAAACAAAGACAAGGGAAAACCAGGACGATATGCGAAACAATGACAAGGGAGAACCAGGACGATATGCGAAACAAAGACTAGGGACAACCAGGACGATATGTGAAACAAAGACAAGGGAGAACCAGGAGGATATTCGAAACAAAGACAAAAAATAACCAGGACGATATCGGAAACAATGACAAGGGGGAACCAGGACGATGTTAGAAACAATTACAAGTGAGAATCAGAACCATGTGCGGCACAAATACAAGGGACAGCCAGGACGAAGTGTAAAACAATCACAAAAAGAGCCAGGACGATGGACATCTGCGAAACAATGACAAGCGAGAACCAGGACGATATGCAAAACAATGACAAGGCAGAGACACGGCGATGTGAGAAACAAACACAATGGAGAACCAGGGCAATATGCTAAACAATGACAAAGCAGAGTCTGAACGATATGCAAAACAATGACAGGGCAGAGACAGGACGATGTGAGCAATAATGACAAGGGAGAACCAGGACGATGTACGAAATAAATACAAGGGCGAATCAAAACGATATGCGAAACAATGATAAGGGAGAGCAAGGACGATGTGCGAATGAAAGACTAGAGAGAACCAGGAAGATATGCCAAACAGGGACAAAGGAGAGCCAGGACAATGTGTGAAACAATGGCAAGGGAAAGTCAGGAGGATATGCGAAACAATGACAAGGGACAGGCCGGACGATGTGTGGAACAATGACGGTGCAGAACCAGGACGATGTGTGAAACAATGACAAGGAAACCCAGGACGATGTGTGAAAAGAGGACAAGGGAGAGCCCAGACCATATGTAAAACAAAGACAAGGACGGACGATATGCAAAACAATGACAAGAGAGAGCCAGGACCATATGCAAACAAATGACAAAGGAGAGGCCGGACGATGTGTGAAACAATGTCAAAGGAGAGCCAGGACGATATGCGAAACAATGACATGGGAGAGCCAGGACGATGTGTGAAACAAAGACAAGGGAGAACCAGGACGATGTACGAAACAATGACAAGGGGGAGCCCGAACCATGTGTGCAACAAAGACAAGGGAGAGCCAGGACGATATGCGAAAGAATGACAAGTGAGAACCATAACGATATGCGACACAAAAACAAAAAGAACCAGAAAGATATGCGAAACAATGACAAGGGAGAACCAGGGCGATATGCGAAACAAAGGCAAGGGAGAACCAGGTCGATATGCGAAACAAAGACAAGGGACAACCAGGACGATATGCGAAACAAAGACAAGGGACAACTAGGACGATATGTGAAACAAAGACAACGGAGAACCAGGAGGATATGCGAAACAAATACAAAGGAGAACCAGGACGATATCGGAAACAATGACAAGGGGGAACCAGGACGATATTAGAAACAATTACAAGTGAGAATCAGGACCATGTGCGGCACAAATACAAGGGACAGCCAGGACGAAGTGTAAAACAATCACAAGGAGAGCTAGGACGATGGACCTCTGCGAAACAATGACAAGCGAGAACCAGGACGATATGCAAAACAATGACAAGGCAGAGACAGGGCGATGTGAGAAACAAACACAATGGAGAACCAGGACAATATGCTTAACAATGACAAAGCAGAGCCTGAACGATATGCGAAACAATGACATGGCAGAGAGAGGACGATGTGAGCGATAATGATAAGGGAGAACCAGGTCGATGTACGAAATAATGACAAGGGCGAATCAAAACGATATGCGAAACAATGGTAAGGGAGAGCAAGGACGACGTGCGAATGAAAGACTAGAGAGAACCAGAAAGATATGCCAAACAGGGACAAAGGAGAGCCAGGGCAATTTGTGAAACAATGGCAAGGGAAAGTCAGGAGGATATGCGAAACAATGACAAGGGACAGGCCGGACCATGTGTGAAACAATGGCAGTGCAGAACCAGGACGATATGTGAAACAATGACAAGGAAACCCAGGACGATGTGTGAAAAAAGGACAACGGAGAGCCCAGACCATATGTAAAACAAAGACAAGGGAGAGCCTGGACGATATGCAAAACAATGACAAGAGAGAGCCAGGACGATATGCGAACAAATGACAAAGGAGAGGCCGGACGATTTGTGAAACAATGACAAAGGAGAGACAGGACGATATTCGAAACAATGACAAAGGAGAGCCAGGACCATATGCGAACAAATGACAAAGGCGATGCCGGACAATGTGTGAAACAATGACAAAGGAGAGCCA